>ML831271.1:22341-33024 GCA_009831015.1 Picea engelmannii
TGTTGATGCATTATGCAGGGGTTGTGTTTGATTTTAGGGTTGAAGGTCTTTGAGGCTTCATACCAGGAGGGTATGACAGAACGTTGAGGTTCCGAGAGCCGTGCATAGAGGATGCACTTCTGAACTCTGAGGAGTCAGACAAAGACGTGCTGAGGCACAAAACTGAGATCAACAACTCAGGGAGAAGAAGACCTGTGAGGTTACTGAACACCTCAGGAAGCAAGGCTGTGTATCTGAGACACAGTTGCAGACAGAATCACTGAGGATTCTGTGGGAGCTCTGCCGGGTGGGCATTGAGCGAAGTGAATGAGTGCACAAGGAGAACGAAACTGTTGAACGTTCTGGGGAAGAGGAGACACTCCTCCAGGAGGGCGTCGAGATATTCTGCAGACGGCACAGGAGAAGAGGACTCTTTTGAGTTCTGTGGTTGAAGGGAGAATCCATTGGAGGATCTCCATTGGGTTACTGAATACCCAAGGAACTCAGCCAGGAGATTGTTTGAGCAAGGGACTAGGAAAGTCTTTGTATTCTCCATCTGTGGGAGGAGAAAAGAGGACGAAATCCCCTAAGGGGTCTGAGTGTTCGTAGAAGCTCAGGACAGATAGCGCGGTGAGCGCGAGGACTTCACAGGGGTGCGGAAGTCAAAGGGAATCCTTTGAGGATACAAAGAAAGAAAAGCTCGGGAGGAGCAGGCGGTTTCATACGCGCAGCGAGACTCAAGGGAGGAGCCTGTAGAGGAAGGAAGCAAAGGTCGAGGCCTTTGGAACCTTGGAAATCTACCCAAGGCAGGAAGAAAACGCGTGCATGCTCAGGAGGGAGTAGCACCAGCTGCGAGATCGGCAGGAGAACAGACCTGGACCGTTGAAGATTCACGTCCAAAAGAAGCGCAGAAGGAACTTATAGGAGAGGAGGACCGATAGTTGTCGGATCCCACCTAGAAACCCCGATAGCCGTTAGATCGGGAAAGTTGCGCAGAGTTTAAGCAGTCGGAGGAGCCACATCGGCCATTGGATCAGCCCAGAGAATCTGGACCGTGGATTCGTGTCCAGGAGGCAGCGTAGGAAAGGCACAGAGGGGAACAAATCTGGGTCGTCATATCTGGAACAGATACCCGACAGTCGTCGGATCTGTGGAAACTGCACGAAGTTTAGCTATCGGGACATCTAGGGGCCGAAATAGCGAGTTGATCTAGACCGTTCATTGGGGAATGGACAGGTATCGCGAGATCACCCACATCGGGGATTCGGGCATCGTGAGTTGGAAGAGGAAGAAGAAGTTGTTCAATGCCGCGAGGTGCGAGGAAACGAGGCAGCGAACCAACAAAAAGAACCTGGACCGTCCGTTGGCAGAGGGACACGTGGCGGAGATCCAGTGCCATCGGCGTTTGGGGCGCATCGGGAAATCGACATTCCCGTGGATAAGGTATCGAGAAAAATCCCAAGTGAAAACCCTGAGATGATCGGAGCCATCCGTTCAGGAGGGACAGGTGTCGGGAATCGGACGAAAGTCGTAGATCGGGATATCGGAGATCTCGGGCACATAGGTTTCGTGTAGATTGGAACTGCGATACACGATTTTTCGATAAGGCATTGGAGCGTGGGGCCACACATGAGTTGATGAGCGGACAGGTGGCACCTCGCCTGTCGGGACCTCGGGAGCAGAAGAGCAGAGATTTGGCACCAAAGGGTCGCGAAGGCACGATGACACGATCCTGCGAGAGGACATCGGAATCATGCGAGAGGACATCGGAATCATCCGTTTCTAAGGACAGGTGTCAAAGGATTAGGCGCCATCGGCGTTTTGTCCATCGGGATATCGGGGCTCCTGTGGACGTGGTGTTCGCGCACTTTGAAATTGCGAATCCCGAAACCCCGATGGGGCGGGGATAAGGTTGTGGTCACGGTGTGGTGGTCACATGGACCATGGTATAGCCGGGAAGGGCTAGAGCTGAGAAAGAAGGCGCGTCGGAATTCGACGAATCTTGAGTCCCGTGGATAGGCGCATTATGGTATCGGAAACCCCGAAGTCCCGATAGGGTATAAGGCTGAGGTCACGGGGACTAGTCACGTGGACCAGGGGTTGAACCAGCAGGGCTAGCGCCTAAGGTACGTCGGAAAATCGGTAATCGGGGATAACCACGGTTAAGTGTCTAAGGCCATGCAGGTAAAGAAAGGACCTGTGGATCTAGGTCATGTTTGACAGGGATTCCACTAGGAATCTAAAGAGCCAATTCGGCTCAGAAGAGAAGGGAATAGAGCGATCCTGTGGACGGGGGACGTAGGTGACGTAGGTGACGTCGCTTGACATCAAGTGGTATCAGAGCGAGATATCTCGTCTGTATATTTCAGGCGAGAAGGAAAATGAGGAACTGAAGCACTCTGATACACATTCGAGTAGTATCAGAGCGAGATTCTGTTTGTATTTTGCAGACAGAGGAGCAGGGAAGAAGACAGAGTTGCTGAGGACTCTGTAAGGACTTGTTTGCAGGTAGGCAGCAGTCCATAGACGGTCAAGGATTGTAGGATGAAGCTGGAACACTCGGGGATGCAGAGTGACAGTAGGTTTTCCAGGAAGGCAGACAGGAACAGCAGCATGGCTACTGAAGGCCATAAGCATGCTGAAAGGAAGAGCTCAAAGCTGATGAGCGCAACAGAAATGGATGAAGAACTCGCTGACATAAAGTGAGAGATGGAAGAGCTCGAACTGAGAATGTGGCAGAGTAAAAAGCCGAGATGGGTATATGAATGGCCCATGAAGACGCAAAAGGTGAATTGGCCAGTTAGGGAGCTAATGGCTAGAAGACAACGCAGGCTGTTGAGGAGATGGCTGAGGTATGTTGAAAACCTCAGACCCATAGAAGAGGAGGAGATGGTTTACATCTTTGAACCAGAGGTTGGAGACATTCTCGGTGAGGAGAATGATCAAAGATCGCTGAGGGATCTCATAGACTGCCAGGAGGGTAGGGGAGAGCTTCCATATTGCCGGATGTGCAAGGGAACAAGGAATGATTTGGGATCGTCTAAGGATCTTAAGCACTGCCAGGTGGGCAAAGAAGTAGAAGAAATTCCAAATTTCCAAGAGGGCAACAAGTTGAGATCAGTTGAGGGTCTCACAGACTGTCAGGAGGACAGCGAAGGAATTTTACATTGCCAGGAGGGCAATGATAAGAGATCGCTGAGGGATCTCAAAGACTGCCAGGAGGGCAGCGAAAGCGTATTGAACTACCAAGAGGGCAGAGATGAGAATGCAAGGCCATCTGAAGGTCTCATAAGCTCGATGCAGAGTTCAATTCAATAGGAGTTCCTGATGAAAATGGGATCGATTGATCTCAAAATCTGCCAGGGAAGCAGCGGAAGCGTCCCATATTGCCAGTTGGGCAGGGATGAACAAATGAATTTGGATCATCCAGAGGAGCTGACAGAGGAGATGAGGCTGTCTGAGGGTCTCGAAAATTCAAAGGTGAATATGGATCAGCAGATGCAACTGACAGAGGAAGAAGATCAGAATGATATTCTGATGATTGGAGGAATTGAAATATTCCTGCCATCTGCCCAGGAGGAGGCAGAAATTGGTGGTGCAGATGGTGCAACAGCAGAACAGTCGGTGGAGACTGTCAAGGATGAATTGGTGCAGATGGTGAACACTGCCCAAGAGGACGAAGAGAATGAACGTTCTGAGGCACAACTCAATGATTTCGGCCAGGGAGCTGAAAGGGAAGAAGTTGTAGCACTGAAGCTGATAGCGGGAGAAGTGGAAGAAAAGAATGAACATTCGGAAGAATGGCTTGGTATTTTCAACCAAGTAACTGAAAGGACTGTAACAATAGAGGTTGCAGCGGAAGTCAAAAAAGAGAAAGAGCATTCTGGGGAATGGCTCAAAGACTTCAACCAAGAGGTTGAGGTAGCTGTAGCGTTGGAGCGGACAGCCGAAGAAGCCGAAGAAAAGGAAGATGAGCATTCTGAGGAATGGCTCAGCATTTTCAGCCATGAAGCTGAAAACAATGCAATAGGGGAGGTTGCAGAAGCAGAGGAGGAAGAGGCAGACAACAATTTCTTTACTGATCTGTGGAATCAGATAGAATCCCTGGAAGAAAGGGTGAACATGCAGGGCACGCACATCCAACATGTGAAGTTGGAAATGGATGAAGGAGGTGTTAGCAATTTTTCTTGTCTCGGGATTAGGTGTACCCTAGTTTGCAGTTTGCATGGGAAGCACCTGAGCATATCCCAAGAGAATCCCATTTTGTAGCAGCAAGTCAAGCAAGCAAGCGGGCGAAGTTTTGTCTTCAGCAGTCGAGAACCATCCTCAAAACAAATTGACGGTCAGAATCTTACAGAGGAGATTGACGAAATCCCGTCGACCGTTAGATCTCTAGAAGTTGCACCGAGGTTAACCCCTAGCGTGCAGAGGAGGACAATCAGGGTTTTCGAAGACAAGAAACTCTTGCATGTAGGAATCGTGATCGGCGATTTCCCAACTGGATCAGAACCGTCTGTCAGTAGGGACACGTGTCGAGAGATCCCGCAGAGTCGGGGATCGGGGAACTGAAAGTCCCGTGCACATGACAACGAGAATTGTGATATCCCGATATGCGATTTCCCGACGGAATTAAGGACCATAGTGTGGGACAGGGGTCAGAAGATCAATCCTTGTAGGGAGACAACACCAAGTGGCATTGGCATATCACGAGCTCGGAGGTTCGTGAGTTGGAGCTGCAAATATTTGTGTCCAGATTTGTGAGCTCGCGAGAAGCGATATCTCGGCAACCGCTGGTTAGCATGTGGGACCGCAAGTGGAAGACAGGTGGCAGGTTTTTGCGACGGGGGACGGACCGTTGACATGTCAACGACCATGAGCCATCGGGTTTCGGGGGATCGCGAGTCCGGAGGATGCGTGTTCGTTGACATCGCAAACCACGAAACTCCGATGGAGAGTATGGCCGAGGGCATATGGTGATGGTCACTTGGACCAGGGCCTAGTCAGAAGGCTAGCACGGAAGACACATTGGCAATCGGAGAATTGCGAGTCCCGGGGACTTGTGTATCGAGACATCAAAAATGCCGAAACCCCGACAGAGGTTCGACTCAGGTCATATAAGAGGTGGTCGCATTGATCATAGTATAGTCAGGAAGGCTAACCCGTACACGCGCTCATTGGAGAATCTGTGATCGGGAGTTTAAAGGGTCAAGAACTCTTGACAACGGGGAACGCGAAACCCCGAAACCCGATACAAAGTTGGGAAAGGGTCTCGGTGAAGTTCATGAGATCGTGAGGAAAGGAAAAGAGACCTGTGGAATAGGTCGGGATTTCACTCAGGGATCCAAAGAGTCGCTTCGGCTCAGCAGAAAAGGAGAAAGAGGGTGGGTGAAGCCTCGCGTCACCCATTTATTACAGAGTATCGAGGACCCGACTGAAATTGACCCAGGAAAGTCTCTTGTACCGGTTCTCTCTAGGAAAGCCACGCCGAGCCTCCAACTCACCAGAGAAGCCTGCACACGCCAGTTCAATATTCAAAGGGCTCAGCTACCCCCTGGTGCGAGCCATGCTGAATTAAAGAGGCGCACGATAGGGGAGCAGAGGGCAGATTTGATTGAGGCAGACCGACAGCCCATTCTGACAGAGAAGCTCCTCAATGATAAGCATTGAATTCACGATATGATCGCGCTTGGAGGGCCAGAGTTAGTCCCAAGTATATGTAGGCATTTTTGCCATTTTTGTAAGCATCGATGGTAGAGCATAGCTCCCTGCTGAATGTTTAACATACATTCTAGTTTTGTTGGATATGCATCTGTATATGAGATATCATGTTATATGACAGACAGTTTTCCTTTTCCATCTATGTTTTCGTCTAATACCAGAGGGTTCATGATCGAATGCTTCACATGAATTAGTACAGTTGTGTTATGACAAATGATTTGTTGCTGCATTACTGTCTTCACTGGTTTCCTGCATTTGGGTGTAAGAAGATCTTGCCTTCAGATGTTTTCTCTCACAGTCTGTTAGAAACCTGCTGTTTATGACAGACTTTCACTTCCCTCTTATATAATCCTTCGTCTGCTCACCCTTTACTACAACTCACTGTCTGGAGTTTATAAAGACCTCACTCAGTCATGTATGCCTAGCCTAGTTTGGAGTTGGATGATATCCTTTTGAGTTGGCTTCCATTCAGTCACCCCATCTATAAACAAACCGTGACATAAGACTGATGGGCGTTGGGCTTTGCTCCTGATAGCAATCTAGGAGTGACTTTCGTCACCAACATTTCTGGCGCCGTTGCCGGGGACGAAATTGAAAATTTTCCCTGGGCAGAATGACAACGATCAACTGATTCTGAAGGTGCATCAGATATCATAACTATTGAGATTGCTAGTGTGCACCTGGCGACTCCACTGTGATGACTCCACTGGGGAGAACCTGCTCTATTAATTGTGGATTTTAGAGGCAGACATACGCGGTCTCATCCACTGCTGCCTCTAGCTACACCTGGAACAGATTCGGAGGTGGTGCTCAGAAAGGGAAAGGCCCCTGAAGAAGGAGCTTCTATCGTTGAACCAAGTAAGCCATTATCTCTTTCTGTAGAAACTACATTTTCTTCTCCTCGGCTTCCCAATAGGCCTGTCTCTGTAGTTTCCCATTTCCTAAATTTTGGGAGTGTTCCTGTTGAGTTTTCCTCTCCTAGTCTGGTACCGGAGGGATGAGACCTTGTCACTCCCATCTCCCCTGAAACTGCACCTTGGCGTTGGGCTGGGCCCATAGAAGATCTCCCCGCTCCTATCTTTACTACTCCTGCACAAGGAGGAGCACCTGCTAACTTAAGCTCGTTAGCTTCCTCCTTGAATCCTCCCTTGTTTCCCACTCTTCTTCGGGACTCATTCCCAGTAGCCCCTTCATGAACTCCTTCTCCTCCGAGTTCTCCTCTACCTAATATTCCTATGGCTGGTGCTAATCCCCCTATGACCAGGATGGAGGCTATTATAGCTTCTAGGTATTCCCCCCTTGTGTTACCTCAGCCCCTCAATGCTCTTCCGGCAGATGGTTACCTCAAGCAGCTACCTAAGTTTACAGGAGAACGTGACATAACTGTAGAAGAACACCTAGAAGCCTTTTACAGTTTTACAGATGATAATGTCATCATGCATGGAGACGTATGGATGAGGATCTTTGTCCATAGTCTCCAAGGAGAGGCTAGAAAGTGGTTTAAGGCCTTGCCTCCTGGATATATTGATGGGATCGAAGCACTAGACAATACCTTTTTGAGACAATGGGGAGATAAAAAGGATTTCATGTATTACATGACAGAGTTTGGGTCGTTGAAGAGAAAGGAAGGAGAGTATGTCTCCGACTTCTCCAAGAGATTTAATAAAATGTACAACAGAATCCCTGCTGAGATAAAACCCTCCGAAGCTTCTGCAAAGATCACTTACTCCAATGCCTTTGATCCTGAATTCTGCCTACTGCTAAGGGAGAGAAGAGATGCTACGCTGGCCCTCATGCAGGATGCGGCCGTGGAGGTGGAATCTAACATATTGGCTGTCAACCGACTCAGGAATGCAGGTGATAGAAGTACATCCAAGAGCAGGCCTGAAGCTCCCTCATCCAGTTCCTCTCCCCTTCCCTAGCAGACAGATGAGACTGCTAAAGCAATAAAATCGCTTGCTGCCAAGATGGAAAGGTGGGAGTTAGAAAGGAAGCCCATGTACAGAAATCCTCAGAGCACTGATAATAGAGGTTTCAGGAGACCTAATAACAATGGACCACAAGCCTTCCCAAGGGAACATAGGGAAAAGGACAGAGAGGATCAAAGGATTCAAACCCGTCTCCAAAATAACCTGGTCACTCATGAGGAAGGAGAGGAGATAGGCGAATTCGACCCTGAAATTCACAGTGTTGAGGAAGCTCCTCCTTTTCCCCATTTGAMTCAGTCCGCATATGAGAAATATTTGATGAACATTCAAATTCATGACCTAGGTAAAGGAGAAAGGGCCAGCCACAMGTCTAATATATACAATCTCAGKTCGAAAGGGAAAGAAGGAGAACTTGACAGCCCARTCCAGCCCCTCATARCAGAAAGACCTACTAAAGCTGCAACAACCGCTACTAAAGATAAAAGAACTCATGGTGCTTTACCAGCAAMCAGAGAGCCTATCACTGAGGTAAGGGAAGCTCCTAAACCCATTCCATCCTTTAATTTTGAACATGAAATTCAGAAAATCAGTATCCCCGTTCCCCTCTCAGAGCTAGTAAAAAATGAAGACTTTAAAAGATCCCTCTCCAAGCTGCTACAATCCGAGTCTCCCCAGCCTCCCTTTGACTCAGTAAACCTCCAAGATGAAAATCCAGCCGTCGTCTTAGGCCCCATGGTAGAAGACAAAGATGACTCATCCGCCCCCTTCTACACATCCCTGAACATACATGATAAAGTACTGCATAACTGCCTCATGGATTCAGGAGCCTCCCATAACCTTATGTCCAAGGTAGTCATGGAAGAATTGGGACTGGAGGTGACAGGAACTTATCATGATTTATATTCTTTCGATTCAAGGAGAGTGCAATGTTTAGGAGTCATCAAAGACTTGGTGGTTTCCCTGTTTCAGTTGCCCATGAAAAGTGTGGTCATGGATATTGTGGTAGCCGACGTTCCCCCCAAATTCGGTATGCTGTTGTCTAGATCGTGGATCAAAAAGCTTGGCGGGACACTGTAGATGGATCTTACATATGCTACCATTCCGGTCTTCGGAGGGGTACAAAGGAGATTATACAGAGAAGCTCAGCTGTCCTATATTGTCAGTGATGAAGCAAACCCGACCAATAACCCCATCTTTGCACTTGACACCGACTTGGGGTCTAGTTTACTGCAGCTTACCGATGCCCCTGAAATCTCTTTACTAATCAGAAAACACCCCAGCCCTGATCACCCGATTTCCCCCCAAAGCTCCTCTATGTGGAAGATGTTTTTTGACGGAGCTTCTTCTAGTGAAGGAACTGGCGCTGGAGTGGTTTTCATATCACCCTTTCAAGAAGTCCTATCCCTTTCATATAAGCTGGAATTCGAAGTCACTAACAACGTGGTAGAATATGAAGCTCTTGTTCTGGGTATGAGGGCTGCAAAGGAAATCGGAATTGCAGAGATAACACTATTCAGAGATGCTGAGTTGATTATTCAGCAGATAAGGAATGCTTATCGTGCCCATAATTCCCGTCTCAGGAATTATCGAAATGAAGTATGGGACCTTATTGATAATTTCGTTTTGGCTTTTAACATTTCTTTCATCCCGAGGGGAGAAAATACTTTGGCCAACTCTTTAGCTATCTCAGCCAGTTTGCTTAAATTTCCTCTGCCGCCTAGGATAAAAAATGATGTTGATATAAGGTATATGCCTTCGGTGCCGGACAATGTCAAGCATTGGAAGGTGTTCGAAGATGATTCTGAACTTGAAAGGTTTCTCCAATCAGTGGATGAATTTTCTGCGTTGCATATTGACCAAGATCTTGATTTGGAAGGTAACTCTCGTCCTGAGGAGTTTTTAAATAAAATCGCTAATCATGAGATCATTCAGCTGCCTAGTAATCACATTCCGAGGGGACTTGTCCCTTTAGAAAGATTGTTCGACAGGAATGATGTGCCAGTAAAGGGCAGGATTTCAAATGAAGATACCGAGACAACCGAATGCAACATTGGTTCACAGGAGAAGCCCAGGTTTGTTAAATTGTCAAGCAGTTTGATCGGGGAACAAAAGGCCGAATATACTAAGCTGCTAAAGGAGTTCGCTGATGTGTTTGCATGGACGTATGAAGACCTCAAGACCTATGACACATTTGTCATTGAGCACAACATCCCACTAAAGGAAGAGGCTAAACCATTCAGACAGAAGTTGAGATAGATAAATCCCATTTTGCTACCTGTCACGGAGAAAGAAGTGAAGAAATTGTTAGATGCCCAAATTATCGTCCCCTTGAGATATTTTGAGTGGGTGGCCAATTTGGTCCCAGTAATAAAGAAGAGTGGAGAAATCAGACTCTGTGTTGATTTCAGGAATCTCAACAGAAGCTCAAAGAAAGACAATTACCCCCTGCCTAAGATGGAACATATATTGCAGAGGGTAATTGGGGCCTCCAGGATATCCATGATCGATGGGTTTTCTGGCTATAATCAGATATCGGTCATGCCTGAGGACAGCGAAAAGACAACCTTCACCACTCCTTGGGGTACATTCATGTATGCCAAAATGCCTTTCGGATTGATGAACGCAGGAGAAACATTTCAACGAGCTATGGATATAGCGTTCATAGGGGAGAAGGACCAATTTGTGGTAATCTATCTAGATGATATCACAGTCTTCTCCAAGACAGAAAAGGAGCATTGCTACCACTTGAAAAAGGTCTTCATGAAGTGTCGAAGGTATGGCTTATCCTTAAACCCCAAGAAATCATTGTTTTCTATGAAGGAGGGGAAGCTGTTAGGACATATAGTATCGGCAGCAGGGGTGAGAATTGATCCCAGTAGAGTGGAGGCAATTCAAGCCTTGTCACTTCCTAGGTATAAAAAAGAGGTTCAGGCCCTTTTGGGGAAAATTAATTTTCTAAGGAGGTTTGTCTCGAATTTTGCCGAGCTAGTGAAACACATCACGGCCATGCTCAGGAAGGGAAGCGAAGTGAAATGGACCGCTGAACCCAGGGAATCTT
>ML831271.1:47987-59796 GCA_009831015.1 Picea engelmannii
CTCTCAAAGATTTCAGAGTCTATGTCTTGCACTCAAAGATCATTGCATATGTCCCCACAGCCTCTATGAAGGACATTCTTATACAACCTGACATGGATGGGAAAAGAGGTAAGTGGATCGCCAAGATTCTATAATTTGATCTAGAAATTAAGCCCACCAAGTTGATAAAGGGACAGGGTTTAGCCAAATTGCTAGCCGAATCCAATTGAAAAGCCTTAGGGATTAGTTTCATCAATGAGCAAGCTGAGTCATCCAACAGGAATTTTTAGGATGCCTTATCCCTACTCAGCTCGCCTTACCCGTGGCAAAGTTCTTTCAAGACTACGAGGGTGAACCAGATCATATGATCAGAAGAATTCATCAGATAGTGGAAGTGCAACAGACCAGAGAACAAGCGAGGGACGGGGCTTATAGTCATCAACAGAAGATCAAGCAGGCTTTTGACAGAAAGGTTAAGAAAAGGGAGTTCGAGGTCGGGGACTTGGTATTTAAGTGGGACGCACCCGGACAGGATAAAGGCAAGCACAGCAAATTCGACGCTCTCTGGATCGACCCCTTTAAAGTCTCTGAGATTTTCTCCAACAGCACCTATGGGTTGTAGGATCTGGAGGGTGAAGAGGTTTTCAACAGCCCAATGAATGGGCATTTTCTGAAAAAGTGTTTTATTTGAGCCCTAGGCAGCTCCTCTGTTTGAAAATATTGTCTTTTACTTCTTTGATTATTTTTCTTTCTGTATGTTTTCGGCTTAATAAATGACTCCATAACCCAACAGCAAGGCACTGAAGCTGCAGAATGAGTTCTTAGAGCATCCCAGGGACGACTCTATCCCCCATGGAGCCTAATGTTAGCGATTTTTCTTGTCTCAGGATTAGGCGTACCCAGTCTGCAGTTTGCACGAGAAGCACCTGAGCATATCCCAAGAGAATCCCATTTTGTAGCAGCAAGTCAAGCAAGCGAGCGAGAGAAGTTTTGTCTTCAGCAGTCGAGAACCATCCTCAAAGTAAATCGACGGTCAGAATATTACAGAGGAGATCGACGAAATCCTGTCGGCCGTTAGATCTCTAGAAGTTGCGCCGAGGTTAACCCCTAGCGTGCAAAGGAGGACAATCGAGGTTTTCGAAGACAAGAAATTCTTTCATGTAGGAATCACGATTTGTGATTTCCCGACTGGATCAGAACCGTCTGTCAGCAGGGACACGTGTCGAGAGATCCCGCAGAGTTGAGGATCGGGGAACTGAAAGTCCCGTGCACATGACAACGGGAATCGCGATATCCCGATATGCGATTTCCCGACAGAATTAAGGACCATAGTGCGGGACAGGTGTCAGAAGATCAATCCTTATAGGGAGACAACGCCAAGTGGCATCGACATATCGCGAGCTCGGAGGTTCGTGAGTTGGAGCTGCAAAGATTTGCGTCCAGAGTTGCGATCTCGCGAGAAGCGATATCTCGGCAACCGCCGGTTAGCATGTGGGACCGCAAGTGGAAGACAAGTGGCAGGTTTTTGCGACGGGGGACGGACCGTTGACATGTCAACGACCATGAGCCATCGAGTTTCGGGGGATCGCAATTCCGGAGGATGCGTGTTCGTTGACATCGCAAACCGTGAAACTTCGATGAAGAGTATGTCCGAGGGCATATGGTAATGGTCACTTGGACCAGGGCCTAGTCAGAAGGCTAGCACGGAAGGCGCATCGACAATCGGAGAATCGCGAGTCCCGGGGACTTGTGTATCGAGACATCAAAAATGTCGAAACCCCGACAGAGGTTCGACTCAGGTCATATAAGAGGTGGTCGCATGGATCATAGTATAGTCAGGAAGGCTAATCCGTACACGCGCTCATCGGAGAATCGGTGATCGGGATTTCAAAGGGTCAAGAACTCTTGACAACTGGGAACGTGAAACCCTGAAACCCGATACAGAGTTTGGAAAGGGTCTCGGTGAAGTCCAAGAGATCGTGAGGAAAGGAAAAGAGACCTGTGGACTAGGTAAGGATTTCACTCAGGGATCCAAAGAGCCGCTTCGGCTCAGCAGAAAAGGAGAAAGAGGGTGGGTGAAGCCTCGCGTCACCCATTTATTACAGAGTATGGAGGACCCGACTGAAATTGACCTAGAAAATTCCCTTGTATCGGTTCTCTCCAGGAAAGCCACGCCGAGCCTCCAACTCACCAGGGAAGCCTGCACACGCCAGTTCAATATTCAAAGGGCTCAGCTACCCCCTGGTGCGAGCCATGCTGAATTAAAGAGGTGCACGATAGGGGAGCAGAGGGCAGATTTGATTGAGGCAGACCGACAACAAATTCTGACAAATAAGCTCCTCAATGATAAGCATTGAATTCAAAATATGATCGTGCCTGGAGGGCCAGAGTTAGTCCCAAGTATATGTAGGATTTTTTTCCATTTTTGTAAGCATCGATGGTAGAGCATAGCTCCCTGCTGTAATGTTTAACATAGATTCTAGTTTTGTTGGATATGCATCTGTATATGAGATATCTTGTTATATGACAGACAGTTTTCCTTTTCCATCTATGTTTTCGTCTAATACCATAGGGTTCATGATCAAATGCTTCACATGAATTAGTACAGTTGTGTTATGACAAATGATTTGTTGCTGCATTACTGTCTTCGCTGGTTTCCTGCATTTGGGTGTAAGAAGATCTTTCCTTCAGATGTTTTCTCTCACAGTCTGTTAAAAACCTGTTGTTTATGACAGACTTTCACTTCCCTCTTATATAATCCTTCGTCTGCTCACCCTTTACTATGACTCACTGTCTGGAGTTTATAAAGACCTCACTCACTCATGTATGCCTAGCCTAGTTTGGAGTTGGATGATATCGTTTTGAGTTGGCTTCCATTAGGTCACCCCATCTATAAACAAACCATGACATAAGACTGATGGGCGTCGGGCTCTACTCCTGATAGCAATCCGGGAGTGACTTCCGTCGCCAACATGAGGCATGGGAGATCATGATGATCTTCCCAATGACAAAAAAAATTTGTAGTTAAGGTGACTGCAAGGACAAGACCAGCCACTGGAGCAGCTGGATGGAGAGATCAAGGAGATCAGCAGGTTGATGTTGAAATCAGCAGACACTGCCAGCAAGGAGAGGCTGAGCAGAAGAGAAGAAGCAGAAGCAGCAATGCAGCAGAAGCAACAACAGCAGGAAGTTGGAGCTGAAGCAAAGCTCCAAAGACTTGTTTGGGACCTAGGAGGATTCCAACCGATACAGGGGAATCTCATGAGCAGGAGCTGATGATTTTTGCAGCTGTGGAGTATGATGTAGGAGCATCTCTCCATGTCAGCCGCCAGCCACGTCAGCGCGCATGCATTCAAATGTTAAAAGGGAGGCGCAACCTCATTTGAATTTGAATTGAATGTAATTAAATGACTTAGGCTAGTGAGCCAGGAAAAGCCGTGCCTTTGTGCAGGCATTAGATAAGATCGACCTTTATTGTAGATCGGTTGAGATCTAGTTCTGGATAGAAAACTAGACAGCCATTGATTGTAATTTTATAGAGTAGGTGAACCTAGAGGAATGATCCCTTAGGTAAAAAGAGATTTTCATATCTCATTTAGGATGGTCGGATAGAGTAGAAGAGAGCCAGAGAGAGCTCAGGAACACCATTGTAAAGATACATGCATTTTTCCATTTGCTAATATAAAACAGAGCAGTCTTTCCTGGATATTCTGTGTATATGGATGTCTATGTGGGTTCCTAGTATATGTTGTAAATGTATGATTGTTGATGCATTCTGCAGGGGTTGTGTTTGATTTCAGGGTTGAAGGTCTTTGAGGCTTCATACTAGGAGGGTGTGACAGAACGTCGAGGTTCTGAGAGCCGTGCATAGAGGATGCACTTCTGAACTCTGAGGAGTCAGAAAAAGACGTGCTGAGGCATAGAACTGAGATCAACAACTCAGGGAGAAGAAGACTTGTGAGGTTACTGAACACCTCAGGAAGCAAGGCTGTGTATCTGAGACACAGTTGCAGACAGGATCACTGGGGATTATGTGGGAGCTCTGTCGGGTGGGCATTGAGCAAAGTGCATGAGTGAACAAGGAGAAAAGAACTGTTGAATGTTCTGGGGAAGAGTAGACACTCCGCCAGGAGGGCGTCGAGATATTGTGCAGACGGCACAGGAGAAGAGGTGTCTTTTGAGTTCTGTGGTTGAAGGGATAATCCATTGGAGGATCTTCATTGGGTTACTAAATACCCAAAGAACTCAGCCAGGATATTGTTTGAGCAAGGGACCAGGAAGGTCTTTGTATTCTCCATCTGTGGGAGGAGAAAAGAGGACGAAATCCCCTAAGGGGTTTGAGTGTTCGTAGAAGCTCAGGACAGATAGCGCGGTGAGCGCGAGGACTTCACAGGGGTGTGGAAGTCAAAGGGAATCCTTTGAGGATACAAAGAAAGAAAAGATCGGGAGGAGCAGGCGGTTTCATATGCGCAGCGAGACTCAAGGGAGGAGCCCGCAGAGGAAGGAAGCAAAGGTCGAGGCCTTTGGAACCTTGGAAATCTACCCAAGGCAGGAAGAAAACGCGTGCATGCTCAGGAGGGAGTAGCACCAGCCGCGAGATCGGAAGGAGAACAGACCTGGACCGTTGAAGATTCACGTCCAGAAGAAGCGCAGAAGGAACTTATAGGAGAGGAGGACCGAGAGTTGTCAGATCCCACCTAGAAACCCCGATAGCCGTTAGATCAGGACTAGAGAATCAGCTGAGAGAATATGGACCATGGATTCATGTCCAGGAGGCATCGTAGGAAAGGCACAGAAGGGAATAGATCTGGGTCGTCATATCTGGAACAGATACTCGACAACCATCGGATCTATGGAAACTGCATGAGGTTTAGCTATCGGGACATCTAGGGGCCGAAATAGCGAGTTGATCTAGACCGTTCATTGGGGAACGGACAGGTGTCGCGAGATCACCCACATCGGGGATTCGGGCATCGTGAGCTGGAAGAGGAAGAAGAATCTGTTCAATGCCGCGAGGTGCGAGGACACGAGGCGACGAACTAGCAAAAAGAACCTGGATCGTCCGTTGGCAGAGGGACACGTGGCGGAGATCTAGTGCCATCGACATTTGGGGCACATCGGGAAATCGACATTCCCGTGCATAAGGTATCGAGGAAAATCCCAAGTGAAAACCCCGAGATGATCGGAGCCATCCGTTCAGGAGGGACARGTGTCGAGAATCGGAYGAAAGTCGCAGATCGGGATATCAGAGATCCTGGGCACATAGGTTTCGTRCAGATTGGAATCGCGATACGCGATTTCCCGATAAGGCATTGGAGCGTGGGGTCACACATGAGTTGACGAGMGGACAGGTGGCACCTCGCCTGTCRGGACCTCGGGAGCAGAAGAGCAGAKATTTGGCACCAAAGGGTTGMGAAGGCGCGAGAACACGATCCTGCGAGAGGACATCGAAATCRTTCGTCTGTAAGGACAGGTGTCAAAGGATTAGGCGTCGTYAGCTTTTTGTCCATCAGGATATCGSGGATCCTGTGGACATGGTGTTCGTACACTTTGAAATCGCAAATTCCAAAACCCCGATGGGGCGGGGATAAGGTTGTGGTCATGGTGTGGTGGTCGCATKGACCATGGTATAKCCAGGAAGGGCTAGAGCTGGGAAAGAAGGTGCATCGAAATTCGACGWATCTTGAGTCCCGTGGATAGGCGCATTATGGTATCGGAAACCCYGAAGTCCCGATAGGGTATAAGGCTGAGGTCACGGGGACTAGTCACGTGGACCAGGGGCTGAACCAGCAGGGTTAGCGCCTAAGGTACGTCGGAAAATCRGTAATCGGGGATAACCACGGTTAAGTGCCTAAGGCCATGCGGGTAAAGAAAGGACCTGTGGATCTGGGTCATGTTTGACAGGGATTCCACTAGGAATCTAAAGAGCCAATTCGACTCAGAAGAGAAGGGAATAGAGAGATCCTATGGACGGGGGACATAGGTGACATCGCTTGTCATCAAGTGGTATCAGATCAAGATATCTCGTCTGTATATTTCAGGCGAGGAGGAAAATGCAAAACTGAAGCACTCTGATACACATTCGAGTAGTATCAAAGCGAGATTTTGTTTGTATTTTGCAGACAGAGGAGCAGGGAAGAAGACAGAGTTGTTGAGGACTCTGTAAGGACTTGTTTGCAGGTAGGCAGCATTCCGTAGACGGTCAAGGATTGTAGGATGAAGCTGGAACACTCGGGGATGTAGAGTGACAACAGGTTTGCCAGGAAGGCAGACAGGAACAGCAGCATGGCTACTGAAGGCCATAAGCATGCTGAAAGGAAGAGCTCAAAGCTGATGAGCGCAGTAGAAATGGATGAAGAACTCGCTAAAGCGAGAGATGGAAGAGCTCGAATTGAGAATGCGACAAAGTAAAAAGCCGAGATGGGTATATGAATGGCCCATGAAGACGTAAAAGGTAAATTGGCCAGTCAGGGAGCTGATGGCTAGAAGACAGCGCAGGTTGTTGAGGAGATGGCTGAGGTATGCTGAAAACCTCAGACCCATAGAAGAGGAGGAGATGGTTTACATCTGTGAACCAGAGGTTGGAGATATTCTCGGTGAGGAGAATGATCAGAGATCACTGAGGGATCTCATAGACTGCCAGGAGGGCAGGGGAGAGCTTCCATATTACCGGATGGGCAAGGGAACAAGAAATAATTTGGGATCGTTTGAGGATCTTAAGCACTGCCAGGTGGGCAGAGAAGTAGAAGAAATTCCAAATTTCCAAGAGGGAAACAAGTTGAGATTAGTTGAGGGTCTCACAGACTGTCAGGAGGACAACGAAGGAATTTCACATTGCCAGGAGGGCAATGATAAGAGATCGTTGAGGGATTTCAAAGACTACCAGGAGGGCAGCGGAAGTGTATTGAACTGCCAAGAAGGCAGAGATGAGAATGCGAGGCCATCTGAAGGTCTCATAAGCTCTATGGAGAGTTCAATTCAGCAGGAGTTGCCGATGAAAATGGGATCGTCCGTTGGCAGAGGGACACGTGGCAGAGATATAGTGCCATCGACATTTGGGGCACATCGGGAAATCGACATTCCCGTGCATAAGGTATCGAGGAAAATCCCAAGTGAAAACCCCGAGATGATCGGAGCCATCCGTTCAGGAGGGATAGGTGTCGAGAATCGGACGAAAGTCGCAGATCGGGATATCAGAGATCCTGGGCACATAGGTTTCGTGCAGATTGGAATCGCGATACGCGATTTCCCGATAAGGCATTAGAGCGTGGGGTCACACATGAGTTGACGAGCGGACAGGTGGCACCTCGCCTGTCAGGACCTCAGGAGCAGAAGAGCAGAGATTTGGCACCAAAGGGTTGCGAAGGCGCGAGAACACGATCCTGCAAGAGGACATCGAAATCGTTCGTCTGTAAGGACAGGTGTCAAAGGATTAGGCGTCGTCAGCTTTTTGTCCATCAGGATATCGGGGATCCTATGGACATGGTGTTCGTAAACTTTGAAATCGCAAATTCCAAAACCCCGATGGGGCGGGGATAAGGTTGTGGTCATGGTGTGGTGGTCGCATGGACCATGGTATAGCTAGGAAGGGCTAGAGCTAGGAAAGAAGGTGCATCAAAATTCGGCGAATCTTGAGTCCCGTGGATAGGCGCATTATGGTATCGGAAACCCCGAAGTCCCGATAGGGTATAAGGCTGAGGTCACGGGGACTAGTCACATGGACCAGGGGCTGAACCAGCAGGGTTAGCGCCTAAGGTACGTCGGAAAATCGGTAATCGGGGATAACGACGGTTAAGTGCCTAAGGCCATGCGGGTAAAGAAAGGACCTGTGGATCTGGGTCATGTTTGACAGGGATTCCACTAGGAATCTAAAGAGCCAATTCGACTCAGAAGAGAAGGGAATAGAGAGATCTTGTGGACGGGGGACGTAGGTGACGTCGCTTGTCATCAAGTGGTATCAGATCAAGATATCTCGTCTGTATATTTCAGGCGAGGAGGAAAATGCGAAACTGAAGCACTCTGATACACATTCGAGTAGTATCAAAGCGAGATTCTGTTTGTATTTTGCAGACAGAGGAGCAGGGAAGAAGACAGAGTTGTTGAGGACTCTGTAAGGACTTGTTTGCAGGTAGGCAGCATTCTGTAGACGGTCAAGGACTGTAGGATGAAGCTGGAACACTCGGGGATGTAGAGTGACAACAGGTTTGCCAGGAAGGCAGACAGGAACAACAACATGGCTACTAAAGGCCATAAGCATGCTGAAAGGAAGAGCTCAAAGCTGATGAGCGCAGCATAAATGGATGAAGAACTCGCTAAAGCGAGAGATGGAAGAGCTCGAATTGAGAATGCGACAAAGTAAAAAGCCGAGATGGGTATATGAATGGCCCATGAAGATGTAAAAGGTGAATTGGCCAGTCAGGGAGCTGATGGCTAGAAGACAGCGCAGGTTGTTGAGGAGATGGCTGAGGTATGCTGAAAACCTTAGACCCATAGAAGAGGAGGAGATGGTTTACATATGTGAACTAGAGGTTGGAGATATTCTCGATGAGGAGAATGATCAGAGATCGCTGAGGGATCTCATAGACTGCCAGGAGGGCAGGGGAGAGCTTCCATATTGCCGGATGGGCAAGGGAACAGGGAATGATTTGGGATCGTTTGAGGATATTAAGCACTGCCAGGTGGGCAGAGAAGTAGAATAAATTCCAAATTGCCAAGAGGGAAACAAGTTGAGATCAGTTGAGGGTCTCACAGACTGTCAGGAGGACAACGAAGGAATTTCAAATTGCCAGGAGGGCAATGATAAGAGATCGCTGAGGGATTTCAAAGACTACCAGGAGGGCAGCGGAAGTGTATTGAACTGCCAAGAAGGCAGAGATGAGAATGCGAGGCCATCTGAAGGTCTCATAATATCTATGGAGAGTTCAATTCAGCAGGAGTTGCTGATGAAAATGGGATCGATTGATCTCAAAATCTTCCAGGGAAGCAGCAGAAGTGTCCCATATTGCCAGTTGGGCAGGGATGAACAAATAAATTTGGATCAGCCAGAGGAGCTGACAGAGCAGATGAGGCTGTCTGAGGGTCTCAAAAATTCAAAGGTGAATATGGATCAGCAGATGCAGCTAACAGAGGAAGAAAAATAGAATGATATTCTGATGATTGGAGGAATTGAAATATTCCTGCCATTTGCCCAGCAGGAGGCAGAAATTGGTGGTGCAGATGGTGTAGCAGTAGAACAGTCGACGGAGACTGTCAGGAATGAATTGGTGTAGATGGTGAACACTGCCCAAGAGGACGAAGAGAATGAACGTTCTGAGGCACAACTCAATGATTTCGACCAGGGAGCTGAAAGGGAAGAAGCTGTAGCACTGAAGCTGACAGCGGGAGAAGTGGAAGAAAAGAATGAACATTCGGAAGAATGGCTTGGTATTTTCAACCAAGTAATTGAAAGGACTATAACGATAGAGGTTGCAGCGGAAGCCGAAAAAGAGAAAGAGCATTCTGGGGAATGGCTCAAAGACTTCAGCCAAGAGGTTGAGGTAGTTGTAGCATTGGAGCGGACAACCGAAGAAGCTGAAGAAAAGGAAGATGAGCATTCTGAGGAATGGCTCAGCATTTTCAGCCATGAAGCTGAAAACAATGTAATAGGGAGGTTGCAGAAGCAGAGGAGGAAGAGGAAGACAACAATTTCTTTGTTGATCTGTGGAATCAAATAGAAGCCCTAGAAGAAAGGGTGAACATGCAGGGCACGCACATCCAACAGGTCAAGCTGGAAATGGATGAAGGAGGTATTAGCGATTTTGCTTGTCTCGGGATTAGGCATACCCAGGTCTGCAGTTTGCACGGGAAGCACCTGAGCATATCCCAAGAGAATCCCATTTTGTAGCAGCAAGTCAAGCAAGCGAGCGAGCGAAGTTTTGTCTTCAACAGTCGAGAGCCATCCTCAAAGAAAATCGACGGTCAGAATCTTACAGAGGAGATCGACAAAATCTCGTCGGCCATTAGATCTCTAGAAGTTGCGCTGAGGTTAACCCCTAGCGTGCAGAGGAGGACAATCGAGGTTTTCGAAGACAAGAAACTCTTGCATGTAGGAATCGCGATCCGCGATTTCCCGACTGGATCAGAACCGTCCGTCAGCAGGGACACGTGTCGAGAGATCTCGCAGAGTCGAGGATCAGGGAACTGAAAGTCCCGTGCACATGACAACGGGAATCACGATATCTCGATATGCGATTTCTCGACGGAATTAAGGACCATAGTGCGGGACAGGTGTCAGAATATCAATCCTTGTAGGGAGACAACGCCAAGTGGCATCGACATATTGCAAGCTCGGAGGTTCATGAGTTGGAGCTGCAAAGATTTGCGTCCAGAGTTGTGAGCTCGCGAGAAGCGATATCTCAGCAACCGCCGGTTAGCATGTGGGACCGCAAGTGGAAGACAGGTGGCAGGTTTTTACGACGGGGGACGGACCGTTGACATGTCAACGACCATGAGCCATCGAGTTTCGGGGGATCGCGAGTCCGGATGATGCGTGTTCGTTGACATCACAAACCGCGAAACTCCAATGGAGAGTATGGTCGAGGGCATATGGTGATGGTCACTTGGACTAGGGCCTAGTCAGAAGGCTAGCATGGAAGGCGCATCGACAATCGGAGAATCGCGAGTCCCTGGGACTTGTGTATCAAGACATCAAAAATGCTAAAACCCCGATAGAGGTTTGGCTCAGGTCATATAAGAGGTGGTCGCATGGATCATAGTATAGTTAGGAAGGCTAGCCCATACACGCGCTCATCGGAGAATCGGTGATTGGGAGTTCAAAGGGTCAAGAACTCTTGACAACGGGGAACGTGAAACCCTGAAACCCAATACAGAATTGGGAAAGGGTCTCGGTGAAGTTCAGGAGATCATGAGGAAAGGAAAAGAGACCTATGGACTAGGTCAGTATTTCTTTCAAGGATCCAAAGAGCCGCTTCGGCTCAGTAGAAAAGGAGAAAGAGGGTGGGTGAAGCCTCGCGTCACCCATTTATTACAGAGTATGGAGGACCCGGCTGAAATTGACCCAGAAAAGTCCCTTGCACCGGTTCTCTCCAGGAAAGGCACGCCAAGCCTCCAACTCACCAGGGAAGCTTGCACACGCCAGTTCAATATTCAAAGGGCTCAGCTACCCCCTAGCGCGAGCCATGCTGAATTAAAGAGGCGCATGACAGGGGAGCAGAGGGAAGATTTGATTGAGGCAGACCGAAAACCCATTCTGACAGAGAAGCTCCTCAACGATAAGCATTGAATTCGCGATATGATCACGCCTGGAGGGCCAGAGTTAGTCCCAAGTATATGTAGGCATTTTTTCCATTTTTGTAAGCATCGATGGTAGAGCATAGCTCCCTGCTGTAATGTTTAACATACATTCTAGTTTTGTTGGATATGCATCTATATATGAGATATCTTGTTATATGACAGACAGTTTTCCTTTTCCATCTATGTTTCTGTCTAATACCAGAGGGTTCATGATCGAATTCTTCACATGAATTAGTACAGTTGTGTTATGACAAATGATTTGTTGCTGCATTATTGTCTTCATTGGTTTCCTGCATTTGGGTGTAAGAAGATCTTGCCTTCAGATGTTTTCTCTCACAGTCTGTTAGAAACCTGTTGTTTATGGAAGACTTTCACTTCCCTCTTATATAATTCTTCGTCTGCTCACCCTTTACTACGACTCACTGTCTGGAGTTTATAAAGACCTCACTCACTCATGTATGCCTAGCCTAGTTTGGAGTTGGATGATATCGTTTTGAGTTGGCTTCCATTCGCTCACCCCATCTATAAACAAACTGTG
>ML831272.1:0-10170 GCA_009831015.1 Picea engelmannii
AGGTGAAGTTTGAAAATCTTCATCCCTGTCTAGGCCGTTTAGAAACAGGATCACTACGCCATTTTCAAGGGAAGAAAGACAACCTTGAAATACTTTGTCTTGCTGGGGATATTGTTGAACATCTGCATTAGTTTTAGGAGAAAGAAAATGACCTTTAACAACAATTCCTTGATCAACTTCTTCTTTAATATGATGGTCAAGAGCAGGTTGCAACTCCGAATTGAAATACCTTTCCAAGTAATGATCATTTAATGTGTGTGAGTGTATTTGGTGTTCCTCAGTGATAACAATCTTTTCATGTAAAACAATATTACTGTGAATGCAGTCAGAACTCCCTGTTTTCTCTGAAATATCATGATTTTCTTTTAACCATTCAAAGGAAGAAAAACATAAGGGAAGAGAGTTTTTATTTGTAAGTCCACTGCTTTCTTCACTTTCAACATCATGCTTGGATGCTTTCTAATTTGAAACGCTGTAGACATTTTGTTTCAACAGTTCGAATGAGGAAAAACACAATGGAAAGGTTATGTTACCTGACTCAAAACCTTCTTCATTTTCTCCAGTGTCGTCATAGGTACATTTCTCCATTTCTTTGGATTGTTGGACATGCTCATTTTCAGCTTTGTCTTCGACCAATGACTGTACTTTTGAATTGACAAGATCTTCTACAAAATGAGTAATAGGGTCATCAAGCACCTGAGAAAAGTGTTGCAATATCTTGACACTCTGTTTCATTGGTTTGGTGTGACTTTGCATTAGCACAAATTCGTTTGCCTCAACAATGACCTGAGAATTTTCTTTCAACAATTTGAATGCAACAAAGCACAAGGGTAGAGAATTCTCTTCAACTGATCCAATACTTTGCTCTTTGTAACTGTAATACGTGGGTTTATTTATCTCACTGTACTGCTGAAAAAGAAAGTCTTCAACATCACAATCCTCCTCATATTTTTCATATACAGAAAAATCAACAGTCTGTGTGATGTCATCTAACAAGAACAAACTGGGAACATCAACATGTTCTTCAACAAACTGATTTGTAAACTCATCCTCTTGGTTGTCTATAAACGAATACATAGAACAATCATCCTTTTTATTATCATGAGATGGATCGGCACCCCTTCTTTCAACAGGTGGAATATAATTTTTTGCAGATTCATTGGCATTGGAAACTGCAATAGGACCTATGGTATTTTCAATTCTATGCTCATGATCCAAATCAACCCCTTCCTTCTCATACTCACATTCACATTTTTGAGCATTCGATCCTTCATTTTGAATCTGTTTACATGCTTGGATGTTGTGCTGAATGTCCCGAGCATCATAGAATATTTGTTGTAAGGACTTGGATCTTCTTTCCACAAGGAGGAGAGACGAATCTGGATGGAGGGTAGTTTCATAATGGAGCATGGCAACAACTTCAGTGGGTCAAATTTCTTTTAGAAAATTGTGATAGATACTGGAAAACATTCTACTGAATATATAAATAGTTTCATTGTCCTGCTTTTTCAAAGCATAGAACTCTCTAAGCTGTAGGTGCAAAGATTTATTCTTGCCCCAAAAATTTAAAAAGACATCTTTCAATTCCTCCCATGAGCTAATCATCTTTGGCTGCAAATGCTTGAACCAGTCTTTTGTGTCTCCTTTTAAGGAATGAAAAAAGGCTCTCATACACACATCATCATGGTCAATCTCAAACAAATATATAAAATGCTCAAACCCTTGGATGTGTTTTTCAGCTGAGATGGTATTAGGTTCCCCATCAAACATAGGCAGGTACTTATGGTACTTAGGAGTAAAATCATGAAGGATTTGAGGTAGCTTCAAGGGAATGTATCTATGTTGAATCTTGGGGGACGTTGAATTAAGTATAGGGGGTGAAATACCAGTCTTGGATTCATGAGGCTTATCGTTATGGCCCTTATATGGCTTAAATGGAATATTTTTATCAAGGCATAAACTGAGGGGACATTCATGTAACTTTAAGAGGGGGATATATAATTTCTAGATTGTCATGGTCATCATTTGCATGCAGTAAGTAAAGAAGAACTTGTCTAGCATTTTCAATAAAGGACCAGAGGCAACTTATAACAAATAGTAAAACGACCTGGAAAAAATCCCATTTTGAGCATTTATTTTCTTCCATAACGCCTTCTCATACCTCTTCCAAGGGGCATCGTATTTCAGTGAATTCTTTGAACTGCATTCGGAATTTGAGTGGAGTCGCCAATAATGTTTTGGGATCTGGATTCTACATTGAGAGTGGAGTCGCTAGTGAAAATTCAAATTTCTAGATTCTTCTACCAGTGGAATCACCTTCAAACTGATTTTTTGATGTGTTGAGTCATCAGAGAAAGAATACAGCCAATATGTGCCTAAGTGTCTGCTGCTATCAGACCTTAGAACTCAACCATGTTGTTCTTTTCCAAGGAAAATTTTTAATTTCATCCCCGACAACGGTGCCAGAATGTTAGCACTCTGTAAATTTTGTCCGACTGAAAAGAAAAACGACAGAGGTAACTTTTTCAACCAACTTTAGAGTTGAGGCACTAGCCTGCTCAACTCAGAGAGGGATCTCTCATGTCCCTTAATGTTTCTTTTAGCAATCAGTGGCTATATTTGGTTTGTTTTGGGGGGTTCTTATAAAATAACTGAAGAAATGAAGATAACATTTGGGCTATGGAGTCTGGAATGAACAATGCATTGTCAAAACATGAAAACTATCAAGAGGAAAAGGAGATAAGGCGACGAGTCTGAGTTTATATCTGAAATTTGCATGGCATCAGAGGAAAAAGAAACATATAACTGCACCAAAACATATTAAAATAATTTCTGAATTGGTTGAGAAGAAATACACATAGTCTAAATCGCTTAAGCCAAGAGCATCACAATGATGAATTCTGGGATTTTGTTTCTCCAATTTAGATAGATGAAAGCGTAAATGAAATATAAGATTGCAGGAATCACATACTATGAAAGAACACAAGACTCGTATCACTGCCAATTAGAATCTTTTCATAAATAGTCCAAAATCCGCTTTTGCATTTATATATTCATTCTAGCCCCAAAGTTTACAAAAGTCTTCCTGCTCAAAGGGCAGGCTCCTCTTTTCTCCATCCTTTCTATATCCCCGAGATAATATATATATAGAGGAATTTATTGTGGAATTCAAAATGTTTAAACTTCCCCATAATTTCTAAAAATAGAGATTAGTTACAAAAAGGAGTAATTTATAAAGACAGTTACCCTATTTTAAAGGGATCGTTACGAACATGTCTGACATATCTGGGACCTTTTTCTTTGACCATCATCTGTCCAAAATTTGTTGGAACATACTCAATCCTACCAGAGAATTTATTTTAGCTCGACGATTTCCTCCTTTAGAGTGCTCAACCAGGCTAGTTGATTTTCCCCAATGCTCTCCATCGCCTCAACTCTGATTTCTGTTTTCTACTGTTTTCTCTGCTTCTTCTTCACTGCCTACTTGTAGATTTCATCCACGTGTCCATTGATGATTAGGTACCTCATAACAAGGTTTAATCTGACCCCTAATTTTGGTTCAGTCACGGGTTCAGTGTGAAATTTAGTTGCTAATATATGTGCAACCAACCTTTCTCTCTTACTCATTGATAAGATTGACATGTTAGTTGAAAACCCTATTGTACTGGATACTGTTTGATTGGCATTGTCCATGTCTTCCAACCTCGCAGAGACCACGATTTTTTTGTCTCCCTTAATTTTACAGAAGTCAGGCAATCAATCCAGCTCGAGATTACTTCACTTATGCATGAGACGACGATTTCCCGTAGTAGAATAAGGCCACCCATATCTGAAGACCAGTAGTCCTTGAATCATAATCATGAATTACTGATAGGGTTCGTTGGTTTGCCATGCTTCACCATTCTACTTCGAATCATGAACTTTTGAGTTAGTTATACGACGACGTTCACTTGATATGTCGGACGAGAAGTACCCGAACCAACAACGTGAGGTGATTTGACTAGCCGTCACCTCCCCCCATGAGTTGTTGATTTGACACATTAGACCATGTGACATCAGGACTGTTTGGAAAATGGTTTCAGGCAGACTGCTTTTTGTCCCGATGTACTTCTAAGGGTTCTACACGTCCAGTACTAAAACCATAATGGTTTTCCCCATTCCTCCCTCGCATAATTAAATTCCGTGCTATTTTGTCACCCGATATGGGTCTCAACTGTTGATTTGGGCTACTTCAAGATCAACAATCCGTAGGATTCCCTCCTTCACGCTCCCACTATATTTGTCTACATTGCCGCCACATATGACCTGAGCCTCCAAATGACACCATGTCTCTACACTGCTTTAGTCACCTGCCAAATTTAAACTCAGATTTCAAGCATAATCGTTATGGTGACAATAGAACTAATTCCCAAGTTTCGTTTTTCTCAATTTGATCTAATTCTTCATTCATATCATTAACCTAGTTTTTATCTCTACTAGATTCCTTGAAGTTCTTGGGTTCTATTTTAGATAGTAGAGACAAATTTGCATGTTCTGGTGATTTTATCAATTGTCTTCTTATTTGGACACCTTTGTTGTTGTCTCCAAGAATCAATTATTCAGGGTGGTTATTTTGAACATACCTCAAGGGAGTCTTTGCGTCTTGTCTAGGAGCTTCCTCTTCTTCTTCTTTTGCATTATCTTCATCATCGCCTTTCTCTTCTTCTTCTTCTTCTTCTTCTTATTCTACATTATATTCCTCATTGTATTTCTCTTATTTACTATAGCTTGTTATTGTTGGCTGGTCATTTGTTTGCATCTTGATCCTTCCCAACTTTTCATCATCCACTCTCACATTTTTACTTTCAACAATTTTGTCTAATCTCAGTTTTGAACATCTATAAGCTTTTCTTTGAGAGGAGTAACCAAGGAAAATACATTCATCGGATCTGGAGTCAAATTTTCCAAGGTCATCATCATCTCTTTTTATGTAGCATTTTCTTCCAAAGACCTTAATGTGTTTGACATTAGTTGGCCCACCTTTCCACAATTCATATGGAGTTTTGTCACTGTTAGCTCGGAGTTGTGCTCTTTTCAAAATATAGACAATTGTATAGACTACATCCCTCCAAAATATATCTTATATTTTAGCTTGATTTAACATTGTTCTTGCCATTTCTTGCATGGTCTTGTTCTTCCTTTTAGCCACTTCATTTTTTTGCGGAGTTCTTGTAGCTGAGAAGTGTCTTCTTTTCCCATTATCTACACATAATTCATCAAACTCATTTGATGTGAATTCTCCTCCATAATCTATGCATTTGATCTTCAAGTCTATTTTATTTTCAACTAATTCTTTGAATATTTTAAATTTCCCAAAGGCTTTTGATTTATGTATGAGGAAGACTACACAAGTCATTATTGTGTAATAATCAATGAGTAACATGAAGTAATGATTACCTTGCAGACTTTGTGATTTGGTTGGCCCATAGAGATAGGTGTGGATGAGTTCTAATGGTCTTGATGTTGAATATTCCTTGGTTTTGAATATCACTGTAGTTTGTTTCCCATGTTGACAATGTTTACAAATTGGGTTTGAAGGCTTGATTATTTTTGGCATGCCTCTTACTTCCTAGTGGTTACTGACCTTAACTAAGTTTTCAAAACTTAAATGTCCCATTCTCTTATTCCATAACCAACTTTCATCTATCTGTCCCACACAACATACTTCTTTTCCAATTTTATTTAGAATGTATACATTGTTTGGAGTTCTTATTATTGTTGCGACCAATTTTCTAGTGTCTTTTTTTCTTATTCTGCATTCCTGGGAATTAAACAGGAGTGTGTGTCCTTGGTCACATAGCTGATTGATGACACTTAGAAGGTCATGCTTTAAATATTCAACTAGCATAACATTTTCAACAGTGGCCTCCTGACTTCCAAGGCTGAATTTATCTTTCCCAATTATCTTGGTAGATTTATTATCTCCAAATGAAACATTTCCTCCCTTTTCTCTCTTTAGCTTAAGGAATTGTTTTTCATCACCAGTCATATGCCTTGAACATCGACTGTCTATGTACCAATAACTTTCTTTGTCTTGAGCATGCATTGCTAAATCACATTCTTCCTGAGAGCTCCTTTCTTGTTTCTTCTTCTAGACTTTGGTGGTATTGTTGAATGTAGTGTGTTTTTGAATAGGGGTATGTGTCCAACTTATGCAATCCTGATCTTTATGGCCAAAATTATGGCATTTATAAAATTCAATATCATAGTTAAATAGTGGAGAAAATGAATTCTTCTTTTTGTTGTCAACATTATTTTTGACTTTGTTGTTCACATAATTATTTCTTGGAGCATTGTACATGCCTCCATTTCTTCTTTGGTCATTTCTTGGATATGCTCTGCAATCTATTTCCTTATGTCCAAAATTGTTGCATGAAAAACAGTTACCAAGAAAGAGATATTCATACTTGTTCATAGTAGGTCTTCTTGGTGTCATCACCTTTATGAATTCATTCTTCTTGTGCAAGACAACTGACTTCTACTGGTTATGGTTTGCTTCATTGGTGTTCTCATTACGTTCAATGGGATTGATCAGGGCCATAGCATAACTCTTGGGTTCTTCCTTGGTTTTATGTAATCTGTGGTTGGGATTGTAACCAAGTCTAGTTCTGTCAAATGGCGATCTTTGGTTATTGATCATATTGTCTAATATCATGGAACTTTCGTCGATTTTTTTACTATTGTTCAACTCAGCTATAAGTACATCGATTTCCTTCATTAAGGCATCAATTTCCTTTTCAATTTTATCAGTTTCTTCTTCTTTGTTTTTCAATTGACTCATTATTTCCTCTTCAACTTTCTTTTGTTCTTCTAGTTGAGAAACTAGATTAGAATTATGTGACGATTATTCCTTCAACTGTCTATTCTTTCTCCCGAGCCTTTTTATTTCATCTAAAGAACAACACAATTCTCCTTCAAGATCAACATCCATTTCTTCATTTTCTCCAATATCTGGGATGTTGTTATTGTCTTCATATTCATTGGAATATATTTCTTGGACCATGAACATAAAACATCCTTCAATATATTCATCACTTTCATAAGATACGTAGTCATTCTCTTTGGAATAGAGATTCTTCTTTTGATTCTAGAAGTATTTGTTCCTTCGGGTTTTACCCTTTCTTCTTTCGTTAGAGTTAAAGTCATCCTTATCTTTGTTGTCCTTGTTTTTATTATGAGGTAATTTGGCAGTGAAGTGTCCTACTTCACCACAATTAAAACATTTGAAATGAATCTTACCTTTATATTTCCCGATTCCTCTTTGAATCCTTCTCACAAAGTTGGCTTCTTTTGAATCAGAATCATCATTGGAGATGTCACTTAATATTTCATTTCTTTTGTTGGTCTTATTTGAGGCTTTAAATGCTACTTCTCTTTTAGGTACTTATTCTTGTCCTATTCACATCTCATAGGATGTAAGAATTCCATGCAATTCATCCATTGTTATTTTGTCCAATTCTTTTATATCTTCAAGAGTTGATATCTTAGGATTGAATCTCATAGGAAGTGACTTGAGTAACTTTTGCACAATGAATTGCTCATCAATCATTCCCCCCAAACCTCTAATGATGTTTACAATTTCATCCACACATAAAAGGTATGCTGCAATGTTTTCTTCTTCAGTCATCTTCAGACTTTCAAATTGACTACTATGAGTTTATAACTTTTCTTGGTGGACTTTATCATCTCCTTCATGGGTGTTCTGCAGTTTATCCCATATATCCTTTGATGATTTACAATGCATAACTTTGGTGAATTATTATTTTGATAACCCTTCCAAAATTTCATTCATGGAATTTTCATTGTTGTCACCGAGATTCTTTGCACCTACATCAAAAATTGGATTTGTTGGGGTTTCGTAACCATTCTTGACTGATTCCCAGACATCATACCCTAGTGACTGCAAATACACTTTCATTCTGATTTTCCAGAAGTCATAATATGTTCCATCAAAGTATGGAGATTTTTTTAGAGATAATATCTCATGTTTATCCATGTGACTTTCTAGGATATGCCTTACAATGGTTAGACTGTTGTTGAAGGAACTTGCTCTGATACCAATTGTTGGAATATTGAGAGGGGGGTGAATCAATATTACACAATAAACATTAATTTATTTTACCTCATTTTATTTTTAATCAAACATGTTATCTACCAACAATTAATCATGCAAATTACAATACACAAAGATTTAATGTGGAAACCCAAATGGGGAAAACCACAAAACTTTCTTTAAAAAATTTGTAAGCATCGACTTACAACATACACCAATATGCAATAATATTTGTAGGCACCAACCTGCAAGGGACACCAAACCCTTTTTTGAGCACCAACTCAGCCATTGGGAACCAACCCACAAAATTATTATTCATAGGCACCAACTTGTAGGAGACACCAATCTCCTTCCTTGATCCACCCTGCCACCATAAAAAGATTTGTTTGCTTAAGAATGCCTCTCTAGTATGTTTCATTCTCCGTGTCATCAAACCTCATATCATACTCATTATTTCCATGCTTTCATATGGGCCTCAGATCCTCTATTATCCTCATGATTTTTGATTCCACACTTCCAAAACATATTTAGAAACTTTATTTATACAATTCATGTACTTATGGATTTATAAACAAAAATAAATCCATGGGGTCAGCTCCAACTTCCTCAAAATCACGCTCCAAAGATTCTTCAAATTGGGCTACAAGACCTGTTAGCACATGAAATGGTCAGTTGTATTGCTTCCAACTCACCAGGAAAGTTCGCAGCGTACTTATGAGTAGCTCATGCACTTATCTTTCATTATTGCAACTAAGAAACATATCAAGTGGAATTTTGTGGTTTTCAATGCCTTCATTTGATTAGATTTTCAAGGATTATGTCACATAAATTTCTAACAATTTCCTTGAAGCGCGCTATTGGATTTTGAACTTGGCGCTGCAGACTGGCACTGTAGATTAGCTGAAGGAGACTTCAAGTTTGGATGCATCTCAAATAGAAAAAAATTAGTTTCACAAAGCACCAATGTCAAACCCAAGTGTATCAGGAACTCCTTGACGATATACATGATGTTCAAAGGATGAAAGCGAAGTTTATGTTGCTTAATTTACTGGCGTTGTGAACTGTTCAAGCTCATTTGCTGCCAACTCTCAAATCCATTTCTATGGCACTCTAAACTTTGCCCACTAGTCAAGACTGTTATCTCAACCTCACCTTATCATTTCCTCTGCAAGAAATCCATCTATCCCACTAATACCTCAGTGCTGCAAACTACTTGATTTGACTCTGCATCACCACTACGCGCTGCAAACTAGGCACTGCGAATCCTCTATTTTCAGATTGTCGAAACCCTCATTTTCTGCATTGATCTGAAACCCAATATTAACCAATTGTATGTTATTCCTATCAAATATGAGGAATATGGTTAATCATTTGTAGAATTAAGATAAAAATACATACCATATTGGTGCTGCAAACTGATACTATTGTTGTTGAAACCCTGTTTTATTAAAGAAATTTTAGTTGTCTTCATTTTACTACAAATGTCAGTGGCTGTGCCTTTTATCCTCCCTTATGAAATGTGCTCTATTTCATACCACTGAGGTGTATAAGATTTGGACAAGGTGAACTCCAAGAAAACAACTCTGTCATTAAACTCTACAATTTTTGTTTATCCCGTTTTCACACACTAGCTGCCATAACAAATTACATAAAGTATTCTTCAAGCAATGATTATGGATAGTCAAAAAAACAAGAAGACTCACAAGGGAGGGGATAATGTGAGGACTGAAACATATGATATGCAACTCATTAACTCTAAACCATTTTTCAAGGAAGTCTTCCAGAGGGTGGGTTGTCTTATTTTTGTTAGAAAATGCAAGAGGTCATCCTGAAGTGGCAAAAAGGAATTTAGATATGTTGGATAAAATGGCTACTAGAAGGAGTACTAGAACCAAAATATGGAATCAAAGTGATCCTCCACATTAGCATAATTTTTTTCAAGGTTTATTGTTTTGCACACAGTTACACCATTAAGTGATGGTTTTGGATTTTGAGTTAAACTTAGCATCTTTTTATGTTTCTTCAAGGTTACTTAAGGTTGAAATAAGATTGAAACATCTTGTGGAAGGTCTATCCTA
>ML831272.1:11914-23351 GCA_009831015.1 Picea engelmannii
ACTTTGAATTCCTTGAGAAAATGAGGTGCATTCATGGCTTTTTATAGCATTGCATTGGGTTATTGTGAAACTACTTTGTAGTGTGAAAAGAGGCCATTTAGGGCATTATTAGGTCTTTGACCAGCCCACCATTCAGATCCAGCTCGGATTTGGAGGTCAAATCAGCTTGGGAGCTGAACCATAAGTGGTTGGGAGGCCGACCATATTCATAAATGCACCATTTAGCAGGTGCGTGGATTTTTGCGCTAACAACTGCGCATCGTGTGCATATGCGCGCACTCTACATTCCTGTTCCGCGCATGTGCGCGCGCGCCCAACTTCTGTAAAGCGCTCTTCAATTTTTCACTACTTTGTATAGTTTTTTGACCTTTTTTGAATGCTGTGAGATTACTTCAGGGCCATGAATGACTTCATTACTGTTGGACGATGCTGAGTTCTTGCAACCATGTGCGGACGAAATTTCAGTGATAACAGATGCCCCCTGATGGATGAGGTTAGGAGCATACGTATAGCCAAAATCCATCAATGTTTCTTCTATTGAGAATGTTGTTTATAAGAGAGAGAAATAGTGGGATCGTTCAGAGCGATCCGTTGGAGAAAAAAGGAACCAGTAGGACCCGACCTTCTATGAGGTGCGCAAAATAGAAAATTGTGTACAAACGAGGCGGGCATGCCCCATGCTCGTGTTTATGTAACTCTGAAAAAAGATGACTGGAGTGTTGGTGTAGACAACTGCAGCACCCTCAGGGGCGGTGATGATAAAGGCAGAAGACAATTCTACAAATGAACATGCTATGAATAGTAGGCATTGATCGCGGTAAGAAGTAGCAGCGATTATGTGGGCATTGATAGCCCTACCAAGTTCAGAGGTCTTCGACAAATAAAAGAACTAACTGCAATAGTCGCAAAGTAAGACCCACCGTAACATGAGAAAGTGTTGGCATCGAATGTTACGGGGGTCAACGACATCAGGGAGCAATAGTGTTTCACCCCGTGCCATCCGAGATCTCTCATTGAGTGGAGAATGAGAATCAAGATACTGTCGCCCTTTCAGAAAATGGTGCTGATGTCGACAAAAGGGGAACGCAAATCCCAGAAGAAAAGGGCTTCGTGGAATCTACTGAGGTGAGGAAGTGGTAGAGGTACATGGACGGAGTCAAGAAGTGGGAAGACTCAAGACTGCCCTTGTTTGGAGGATGTATGAGATAAAGAGTGGCCACAACCGTGTAACGAGGTCGAGTGTCAGGGGGATGACAAGACCGGTGATAAGTTGTGCCAGAGGCGGGACAAGGTGAACAAATTCAGAGGGTAGAGGTAAGTGACCTATGGGGTGCTCTGAAGATATGGACGATGTCTACAAGGGTAGATTATAAGTAATGCTCCAACCAAGGGTAACATGGGTTGTGTGTGGCCAAAAGGAAAGAAGCAAGTCATCAAAGGTGACGACAAAAGAAAATGTAATGACTGGAAATAAAGGCATTTGTACAATAAATAACGAATAATTGGGGAGAAATATACAAATACGGAAACAAGTGCCCCAATGTGATATGGGTGGCCCACGTAGGGCATAATGTGCTTTGGAAGACTGATGAAGGGTGGGGGCCCCATTGGTGAGTTTCTGTATGAGGTAGGTGAAATGAAGGTAGGTTCGCAGATGGGAAAACTGATTGTGGATGAAATGGAGGGTTCATGATACTGCGGAGGTGCAGGTAAAAAATAGAACCGTAAAGAGATAATCTGGGAGTCCGTGTGGGAAAGCTAGCAAAATGAGGAGAAGGAGTATGTGGCTGATTCACGACATGATGAAAGACTATTGGGACTCCCATCCCTAAAGGGTAATGAAAAACAACATGAGTGTCAAAAAGTGGCAAAAGGTGCTATGAATGGGACAACTCATGTGGGTAAGAATGCTACCGGGTAACAGTACCGAAGAGGCAAATGGAGGCGTGGGTACTGCAGAGCCAGGAATGAGGATCCTAAAGGCCAATATCAGAGGGTGTGAATGGAAATGTCAATGCAATACAACGGGAGAGACTACATGCCAGTGCTGAGTATATACCTGAAGGGGTTATGTCGAGGGAATATGAGCAAGTACCTGCACACATAACAACCAAATACCCAAAGTGAACAATATCTGAAGAGAATCAAAGATATGAGCATGTATTTGATAAATGTGACTATGCGCATGCGTACCTGACCATGATATGAAAAAAAGGTGCCCCGGGGGCTCAGGATGAAAAGTGACCTAGGGACTGCTGTGATGTAGGTGACGGGATGCTGATCCCGTGGCTGAAGAAGGTTTGAAAAATGGACACCTTGGGCTCCCAGAATGGTGAGTGGAAGTTTGGCAAAAGGCCTATATATAGCTGTAGGGCCCACATTGCCACCTCATTTGTACCTGCTGCAATAGTGATTGGACAAGCAGTTTTCAGAGGAGATTTGGAGATTCGGGGAGGACGAGGTAACCGATTGAGGATTTGCAAGTATCAGGATAGTGGTCTGATCATCCTGCATAGAAATAGGTTTTCAATTTTTGGGTAGGGTTTGTACGGAGGGCCGTACAGGGGTATTTAGGGGGTTTGGGCCCCACATGCGCGGGCGATTTGGTGATAGGCGCGCATACGTGCGTGCCTATACACCAAATATACGTGCATGTGTGCGCGATAAGAAGAATTTAAGGCGCGCCCGAAGGGTGCGCCTGTGAGTTGAACATGCATGCATCAGTGCGCGTGTGTGGGTTTTACAGGCGCGCACCTGTGCGCGTCTGTATGGTGAATAGGCGCGCGTAAGGGCGCACCTGTGAAGCAAACATGTGCGCACTGATGCACACTTGTGCAATGTATAGGCGTGCATATATGCGCACCTGTGTAATGAATAGGCACGCATATATGCGCGCCTGTGTAATGAACAGGCGTGCATGTGTGCGCGCCTGTGGGTAACAAAAACCGTGCCTAGGAGGCAAGGTTGAAGGGTAAAAAACAACTCTTTTTGATGTTGTTGATGGTTGCATGAGCTGATATAGGACTCTGTGTTGTCTGCAGGTGGTCCGGAGTGACGATGGCTGTACGGTGGCGAGAGCGAGACTGGGCCCAGTTGCGAGATGCTGTGGCCATTGAGGGGCCCAACGTGCATGCGACTTTGGCAACCTGTGGGTTGCTAAAGTTCTTTGAGTGCCCGTTGATACGGGCACATGAGTATTTGTTGCAGTTCCTGATCCTGATCCAGATGTGGAGTCCGGAACTGCACTGCTTCCTCGTATGAGGAGAGCAGATCCCCTTCACTGCGGTGGAGGATATATATTTTTTGACTGGGCTCCCCTTTCGGGGAACGCCCCTACCGGTGGAGCCGGTGCTGCCCAGGACCATTTTGCTGGCCGATATTGGCCAGAGATACTGCTCAGGTCGGGACTTTATGTTGGGGACTGTGGTGAGTATCGATGCGATAGACTCCCTGGCACATCGCTGTATAGCGACGATGATTTTTCGGATATATGGGTCACTTGGGACCCAGCGGATTAGTGGTGGCCAGCTGTTGGTGCTGGAGAGAGTGTTGGCCAGAGAGTGGTTCACTTGGGGGATGACACTTCATGCTAGGATGGTGGCACAGTTGGACCACTGTCGGTCCACTGGTGGAGGAGAGTTTGCTTTCGGGTCCATCCTAGTGGCCTGGTTTTTAGAGAGGGTGCCGATGTTGCGCCCGAGGATCTTACTGGAGATGCCGGGGGCACGAGAGCCGCGGTTGAGGTGGTGGTCTACAGTTTTACTCCGTCACGGTGGTGGCGAAGGTGGCCACTTCTTTTCAGCAGAGGTGGCACAGGTATGGCGACAGATGCCGCAGGTGATACTGCGGTACCCCTATGCTGGGGTGGAATTCCGAGGTGACCCGGACATGGTGCTACCTCCAGGGGAGGTGTTTGATCATCGAGGTATGTTTAGTATTTGGTGTACATGTTTGTGGTTTATGTTGTTTTTTGAGATATCAGTCCATATGTATATTATATAGATGCTGATACTACCTTTTGTTGTTTTTTGCATGTGCAGATGTGGCACCTCGCGGGCGTGAGGTGGAGATGCAAAGAGCGTCGGCTCGTTGAGAGCCGGAGAGACTACCGCACGGAGAGAGGCGTCGGTGGGAGGATGCCGCGGGGCGACCAGCTGAGCCCGAGAGGGTAGTGAGGAGGCGCCGGTTCGATGATCCTGGTGTGGGGCCATCACACGCTCCTCCGGCGGTGGCCGGAGTGGATTTTGATGACGTACGCCGTCGTCTAGAGACGGTGTTACAGGATGTGCCTGAGGGCATGTGGACGCGTAGCGAGGACGAGAGTTTCCTGGAGAAGTGTGTGGGGGTATTGCCACCATGGAGGTCCATAGTGTGGCGAGCAGCAGTGCTGGCTGCTATGACGAGTGGATGCCTACCACCGGGGCATGAGGGTCCTATGGGTGGACCACCACCGCCTGGGGCAGGTGGTGGTGGGCCGCCACCGCCTGAGGGAGGAGCAGGTGGTGGGGCGATAGAGGCACCATGAGTGGTGCATGATGTATATCTTTGTTTTTGTTGTATATAGGCTGGTGAGCCCATTTTTTGTACCGAGGTGCTGCATTGGCCTACAGATATATGTATTTTTGTATGTAAACATTCAGATGGCCTAATGGGCCTTTATATATACATGAGTATACATATTTTGAGATCCTGATGTTGTCTACATGTTTTTTGTTGATGTTTTGAGTACGTCCATTCTATATATATGCCGGGCCAGGTTTTTGTGAGATGTTTATGTATGTGTAGCTTGATGTGATATATGCCAATCTAACACCATGTTATCTATGTGATCTGTTATTTGATTCAATTGTCGTGGAATATGTGTAAATGTAATGGAATCAAAATGTCGAGATAACAGCCTAACCTGCAGGTATTTGGGAAAGAGGCACAGATCGCGTACACAGTACACATTGTTGAGCTGGAGAACGACTAGTTGAGAATCGAGGAAGACGCTAAGGTGATGAATATGATGATGCTGGGCGTCGGCCAAGAGGTCGATGACCGCAGTGTATTCGACTTGGTTGTTGGTGGCTGGCCCCAAACATATGCCGCTTGAATGTAACATTTCATGTGAGGGGGTGTAGAGAGCCCAAACAGCCGAAGCGAGATTTTGTGTCCAACGACTGGCGCTGTCGGCGTAACCAATGTGGTAGGCTGGTGGAGGAAGCATCTGTCAATAGCACAAAGGATAGTTTTAGACGAGCGGGGAGGAGAAAAAAGATTAAAAACACTAGAAAATAAATAACCTAAAGTAGAATGACTACTTTTAAGCATAAAATTTCTTGAGATACAACCCGTTGACGGGTTTTTTGAGAGGGAGGCCTTCGGGAGAGGCTAGGATGTATGCGCCTTTGGTGAGGCAATGTTGGATAATGTAAGGGCCATGCCAAAGTGATTCAAATTTGCCCTGGCCGAAGGTATCATGAGCGATATCGTAAGCCAGGACGAGGTTGCCTTCGCGGAATGATCGAAGGTTGACATGGCGATCAAAGGTAGCCTTGGATCATTTTTTAGCTACCTAGTTGTTCTGTAAGGAAGATCGACGATCTTCATCCAGAGACTCCAAGTTCAGCAAGCGCTGCTCCATTGGAGAAGTGTCCGGTAATAGCTCAATTGCGGTGCGTAAGGTGGGAATTTCGCACTCGATGGGAAGAGTTGCCTCGACCCCATGGACTAAATGGAATGGTGTGAAACCGGTAGCGGTCTTCACAGCCGTTCGATAAGCCCATATCGCAAAAAATAACATATGATGCCAATTGGTTTTATGTTTATTAATCGTGCACTGTAACATGGTCTTGAGGACTTTGTTAACTGCCTCGACCTGTCCGTTTGACTGAGGGTAATATGGTGAGGCAAACTCGTGAGAGAAGCCTAACCGAGATGAGAGTTCGACAAAGATCTCATTCTCGAAGTGTTTCCCATGGTCGGAAACGAGTTGGAGGGGTACTCCAAAATGGGATATGACGTGGATAAAGAAAAAACGCGCTGCAGTGTCAGCGGTGTTGTTGAAAGTGGGCATCGCTTCAGCCCATTTGGTGAAGTAATCAACGGCGACAACAATGTATTTATGACCATTGCTGGAGGGGGGATTACAAGTCATAAAGTCGATGCCCCATTTACAAAAAGGACCGGCAGTAATGACACGGTGAAGAAGAGCGGGGGGAGCTCGGGCTTTGTTGGCATAGAGCTGACATTGCTCACATCGTTTCATGACATGAATGCAATCATGGAACAAGGTAGGCCAAAAGTAACCGGCTCGGATAATATTTTGAGTGGTGGATATACCCGACAGATGGCCTCCACATGCGCCGCTGTGGCAGTCGTTTAAGACTTTGTCGACCTCGTCAATAATCAAGCATCGACGAAGAATGGTGTCGACGCCCCGCCGGTATAGGATGTCTCCGATGAGGAGGTAGCGGGGGGCCTGATGACGAATATGTCGACGATCATCTCGTGAAAGGTGTTTACCGAAATTTTAGGTTTGGAGGTAGACGAGGAGATTGCCATACCAAGGATCATCCGCAACAATGTAAAAGAGATGTTCGTCGGGAAAGTCGGTGTTGACGGGGGCACTGGTGGTGTCAGAGGGGAGGGCTGTGACAAGTTCGGCGAGAACGTGGGCCTTTTTTCTATTAGGTGTTGAGAACTCGAGGTCGTACTCCTGAAGGATAACGATCCATCGAGCGAACTTGCCGTTAACTTGCCGACGGCTGAGAAAGTACTGCATAGGGTTGGAATCTGCGACGACCTTTGTGGTGCGAAGCATAATGTAACGACGCAGTTTCTGGACTGCGAGGACAACTGCAAGAGCAAGTTTCTCTTCGTGTTTATACTTCAAGGGTGGTCCTGAGAGATTCTTACTAACGTAATAAATGACGTGTTCACGATTGTCATCTCCGAGTTGGACGAGGACGCCGACTACTGATACAGTTGATGCTGATATGTAGAGGATGTAGTCGCGATTATAGTCAGGTGCACTAATTAAAGGTGCATTTGAAAGCGCTTCTTTAAGATCGTCAAATGACTGTTGGGCATAGTCGTCCCAGTGAAAGGGGATGTCGTGACGTAGTAAGCGAAGGAAACCATGTGCGCGTATGGCGTAATCTAGGACAAAGCGTCGAAGAAAGTTAGCTTTGCCCTGAAGACTCTGAAGTTGCCTTAAATTTTGGGGAGGTGGAATTTCGGTGATGGATTGGACTTTGAGGGGGTCCACGGTAATACCGCTTTGGGAAACAATAAAGTCGAGGAGGCACCCTGCGGTGACGGATAACACACACTTGAGAGGATTCAAGCGGATGTTGTACTGACGACATCGTTGAAAGATGATTCGTAAATCATCGAGATGCTGGGTGTGTTTCTTGGATCAAGCTGTGAGGTCATCCAAGTAGGCAAGGATGATTTTAGCCAGATCGTGGAAGATGTATGTCATCACCCGCTGGAAAGTTGCGCCGGCATTTTTTAAGCCGAAAGGCATGACACGATATGAAAAGGTACCCCATGGGGTAGTGAATGCAGTTTTATACTGATCGGTTGGGTGGATTTGAATTTGGTTATAGCCAGAGAATCCGTCCATAAAGGAGAGAGCCTCATGGCTGGCACAGTCGTCGATAATTTGATCGATGAAAGGTGTTGGAAAGTTGTCTTTGGGACATGCATTATTGAGATCGTGAAATTTGGTGCAAACGCGGATAGTGCCTTGTTTTTTGTTGACGGGTACAGGGTTGGAAACCCATGAAGTGTAAGCGATGGGGTAAATAAACCCGGCCGCACGTAATTTGTCAATTTCAGCTTGGATAGCCGCGGCTTTGGACGAGTGTAGCGGTTGTTGTTTTTGGCGAACTAGTGTGATGTCGGGCCAGGTGTTGATGCAATGTTCGACAATAGAGGGATCGAGGCCAGGCATTTCCGTGTATGACCAGGCGAAAATATCCCTAAATTCTTGGAAGAGGGCTTTGTACGCGGCGATTTCCTGAGGAGTGCAAGCAACTCCAATGGTGATTTCTTTGACGATGCCATGTTTAATGGAAATGATGATTTTGATGGTGGGGGAAATGTTGTCCATGTTACCTTCTTCAAAAGAATCAGGGGTGGGAATGGGATTGTGGAACCAATCGATAGGCCCTGCTGGGATAAAATCTTTGGTTTCGACCGCGTAAATGGGGTTTTGGTTAGGAGGAATGGGGGCGTCCTGTGGAGAGAAGAGTGCGTGGTGATGTAGCGCATCCCAGGGCGAGTCTGTGCGGTTTAGCTCTTCAAGTATTTCCTCGTCGCATTGGAAACACCGGGAATACAAGGGGTCATGAGGAGTGATCTCGGTGATAGTGTGGTTGCCCCCTGATGGAGAAGCAGAGGGAGAAATGCTAGGAGATTGTGAGGGTTCACTCGACATAAACCATATATTGAAGTACTGAGGGGTACCCGTGGTGGTTGGGTGGAGAGTGTCCGTAGGGGAATGAGCCGGTGAGTTGGGGGGGTTGTAGGGTAAGTCCTCAGAGACGTCAATGAAGAACCATGGAGGTGTTGGGAGTGCCTCGGGATCAGGAGAAATGACATGAAGATCCTCTAGTGACGAGGTAATGTCAATTATCGCCTCTGCGGGTTGGTGAAGCAGGGCCAATTGACGTTGCCTATATTCAAGGATCATAGGACACTGGTATGTAAAATGAGCTAATGAATCGCAGAGAGAGCAAGGGCATCTCATACGTTCATTGACTGAAGTGGTGACATAGCGGATGTCTGTGATATTTGTTGACGAGGACTTAGCAGGACTGGGGTTGTTCTGAAAGTTCTGGCGTACAACCGCTAATGTCTGCCGAAAGCATGGCAGTGCTGGGCAATGATGGGTGTAATGGCCATACTCTGAACATATAGCACAAGCATATTTGGTCCTCAACCCTTTACTACTGGAAGGGTGGGTGGTAGTGGTGGGACTAGCAGTAGTGGTGGGTGTTGTGGGAGTTTGATTGAGGGGGATCAAATTCTGTAACTCAGGTATTGATGGACAATTGTTGGTTTGGTGACCCTCTTTCTCACATAGTGCGCAAGGTGGTGGGATGCGTGGAGGAAGTGGAGCGGTGGGCTCTTTCTTCTTTCTCCTGCCCCTAACTGTAGCCGGGAGGGTAGTGAGTGGGGGGGTAGTGGGGGTAAGGACGGGAATCATCATGGGGAGGCCTTCCTGTGGGGGAAGGGATGGTCGAGGGACCATCTCAGGTGGGTGTAAATACCACACTGGGATTGCTAACACCATATTGGGTAGTGTGAGCGTTGCGACTACCTGAAAATCTTCTATACCTGGTGGAGGGTAAAAGAAGGGAATTTGATTGAAGGGCTGGGGAAATGTCTCCCAAATGGGACGATGCCCTTGAGGGGATGTGGATTCGTGGACTGTTGGGGTCGATGAGTTCGCAGGAGGCTCCGACGGGAGTGGTTCTGCGACTATTGGGACGTTAGGAATGACTAAAGCCTCCTGAGGAGGACGAGCATCCTCTGTGTGAGTTCCGTTAGATGAGATGACGCATACTTGATTAGTAGGATGAAGGAGTGGTGGTGCTCCATGGTACGTCTCTAACAAGGATGGATCTTTAAAAATCCCAGGACCCATCTCGACAAGTGGATATGCATCTTGGTTTGTGTGGATGAGGGGAAGAATGTTATCGAGGTTGGCAGATGGGTTGAGCTCATAATGTGAGACTTGGTCGATGGTCATGATCTTCCCATTGTGGGGGAACATCATTGTCCGAAAGACGGAAGAGGCCACTGCCCTCATAGTGTACATGTAGCTACGACCGAACAGGATATTATAATCGAGCGGGGCATCGATAACTTCGATGTCAATGAAAATAGTCTTGCCCCCGAGTTCAACGGGGACATTTTGAAAGAGCCCTTCAGGAGAGGATGGCCGTCCGTCATAAGCTCGTAATGTGATGGAAGAGGGTATGAGCTCTGGGGAACCAAGTTTCTGCCATATTGTTTTGGACATAATGCATGTAGATGCACCTTCATCGATGATACATCGATGAACTGTGATGTTCTGAATTTTTACTGGTATTTGAAAAGCGATCAAAGTGGGAAGACGAGGTTCTCCGCTGTCAATATCAAAGGTGATGAGTCGAGTATCGGCAGGGTCGACTGCCCCCAAGGTGGAAAGTAGTGATTTCCGCTGCGTAGGGAAATTCTGGAGGACTTCTAGGACTGACATGGCAGCCGGGGATTGCACTAAGTCGTCTACCAAGCTATAGTTATGAGCTGCCCTAGCCTATGGGTTGTGGACATTCCTGCGCAAGGGGGTGCGAGGGATGCATAGTGGTGGTTCAGCGGAAGGGCGAGGGATCACCAATGGGGGTCCTGTCGGTGTAGGGTTTGTCTCTGGAGAGATGGGATTAGACTCAGCGGGTGTATGATACTGACGATTACGCATTTGCAGAAGGGTTTCTTCCTCACTGGTGAGGAGAATTGTACGCTATGCTAGATTGTTGGGGTTGAGGTATTGTCCTCCTTGAGGTGGGGGATGCTGTGTGTCCTGTTGGGTGTTTATCACACCTTGATGTGGAATAAGATTTTGCACCACGGCGGGAGGAGGTTGTTGCACGTATTGTTGTGGTGCCCGCTGAGGGGCAGGTTGTGCAGGAGAATGGGGAAGACTACCTGAGTCTTTCAACCGTTTGAAATCAGCGATCTAGGGGCAATGGTGAATGTAATGACCAAACTCACCACAAAGGGCACAAGGGAATATGGTTTTAACATTATTTCACCCTTGGCGTTTGTTATTATTGCCCCTTGGGTGTTTTGGTTCCCTTGGTTCTGGTTGCCCCCAGTTGGTTGGTGCTGTGGGGGTTGATTCCCGCCTTGACCTGGGTTGTTGTTATTCCTGTTCCATCCTTTCTTCTTGGCATTGTTCGATGGATGAGTTGGGTTGGCTGTATTCAACTGTTCAAAAATTTGGTATTGTTGAGCAACAAAAGGTTGAACAAAATTTACCCCTGCATGTGGATGTGGGGGAGCCATGGGTTGTGGAGGACCAGGAAATGGGAAGTATGGATTTTGTGGTGGTACCGATCCATAAGGTACATAGGAAGGCGTAGTGCTTTCACTAGTACTATAAGCTGATGTTGAAGGAGTACCACTATTTTTGGGAATAGGTGGATGTATGGGAGGTGCCGGTGGTGGTCCACTGATAGGTGGAGGTATAGCAACAGGGTATGGCTGTTGATAAGGGGTGGGGGGTAATAAGAAGTGCCCCCGTATGCCGGCGGGTGTTGAGGTGTTCCATACATCGGTGGTGGTTGGGGTTGTGGACCATGGTGTGTGGTGGCACCTATTAGTCCGTCTGCTGAGTGAGACATCCCAGGTTTGTCTTGGCCAAATGACACAGGTTTTGGAAGATCAGGAAGTACTGTGT
>ML831272.1:26509-44134 GCA_009831015.1 Picea engelmannii
ATTACTTTGAATTCCTTGAGAAAATGAGGTGCATTCATGGATTTTTATAGCATTGCATTGGGTTATTGTGAAACTGCTTTGTAGTGTGAAAAGAGGCCATTTAGGGCATTATTAGGTCTTTGACCAGCCCACCATTCGGATCCAGCCCGAATTTGGAGTTCAAATCAGCTTGGGAGCTGAACCATAAGTGGTTGGGAGGCCGACCATATTCATAAATGCGCCGTTTAGCAGGTGCGCGACTTTTTGCGCTAACAACCGCACATCGTGTGCATATGCACGCACTCTACGTTGCTGTTCTACGCATGTGCACGCGTGCCCAACTTCTGTAAAGCGCTCTTCAATTTTTCACTACTTTGTATAGTTTTTTGACCTTTTTTGAATGCTGTGAGATTACTTCAGGGCCATGAATGACTTCATTACTGTTTGATGATGTTGAGTTCTTGCAACCATGTGTGGACGAAATTTCAGTGATATCAACGGTGATCAGGCGCTCGACCACAGGATTCGCGATATCGCGAGTCCGATCTCCTAAGTGCAAAGAGGGGATCCCACGAGGATTTGCTGTGGGTGCAAATTTTTTGAAAGGGAAATAGAAGAGCTGTTTTAGAGTTCTTTGGGCCAGCGAAAGGAGAAAGATCTTGTGTACGTGGACCTTCCAACCTGCGGGTTGAGGAGGGTTGTGTGTGCGTCATCAGTTTGGCATCAGGGCTCAGAAAGGTTCTTTTCTTTCTGTAGCAGAGAAAACAAAATTTCACCATGCCGCCCAGGAGAAGGGACAGACAAAAACCCGATCCACCAGAGGAGAGAGAAATTTCGAGAAGAAGAGGTAGGCAGATGACTGATCCAGCCATGGAGAAAGAAATGCGTGATTTACACGCTAGACTTGAAGACATGGAGACAACACAGAGACGCACAGTCAGTGCTGGGGATCTTAGTGATTCCGAAAGTGAGATTGAGGTTGAACATGAAGAAGAAGTTGTAGTTGAAGATGCAACAAACAAACGTTTGATTAGAGCTATTGCAAGAATGTGTGCAAGAGCGAAAATGAACATTCCAGTTTATGAGGGAAACTTAGATGCAGAGGAGCTTCTAGACTGGATTAGAGCTCTGGACACATACTTTGACAATGAAGATGTCGAAGAACACAAAAAGGTCAAGCATGTTGTCACAAGATTGAAGGGACATGAAGCATTGTGGTGGGATGAACTACAAGCTAACAGATGCTGCAAGGGAAAGAAGAAGATCAAAAGATGGGATAGAATGATCGCGAAGATGAAGGTGAAATTCATCCCCAGAGATTATGAAATTACTCTGTTCAGGAGAATGCAGAACCTGAGACAAACGCTGATGACAGTGAAAGAATACACTGAAGAATTCTATAAGCTGAACATCAGGGCAGGTCATCGGGAGAGCGATGATGAAAAAGTTACCAGATACATGAATGGTATGAGATATGACATTCAGGATGAGATGAGCATGGTATCCATCTGAACGGTGGAAGATGCTTATCAGATGGCTCTAAAAGCGGAAGAGAAGCTGAGCCGAAAGAAGGGTCAAAGAGGCCGAGGCAGAAGTTAGCCCAGAGGCAAATCAGTTTCCCAGGATAAAAACCATAAGCCCAAGGAGGACTGGAAGAAAGATCAGGTTCGAACTGAGAGAGGTGGAAGCTCATAGTGAGGGAAATATGGTAAACAGAGAGGGCAGCATACTGAACAAAGAGGAGATTATGTTGATAATAATACTTTTCCTCGTACTAGAGGTAGAGAAAGAGGAATAGGTGGAGTAATAACATGCTTCACATGTGGAAAGAATGAGCACAAATCTTACGAGTGTCCAAACAAAAAGAAAGAGAGTGGTGAAACTCACATCGCTGAAGCATAGAGGTAGAATGTTGAGGCGGAAGATGCTGAAGGCGAAAGATTGCCGATGATGAGAAAAGCTCTTTTGACACCAAAGAAGGAGGTGGAGAGTTCAGTCCAAAGAACCAGACTTTTATGGACTGCTTGCAAGACCAAGGACAGGGTATGCAAGGTCATCGTGGATAGTGGTAGCACATATAATCTCGTTTCTACAGAGATGGTAGAAAAGCTGGAGCTGGAGATGATTGATCATCCAAGCCCATACAGAGTTTTGTGGCTACAAAAAGGACATCAGGTAACTGTCACTAAACAATGTTTAGTTGAATTCAAGATAGGAGGATATAATGATAATATACTCTGTGATGTCATTCCCATGGATGTTTGTCATCTATTGCTGGGTAGACCATGGCAATATGACAGGAATGTGATTCATGATGGGAGAATGAACATATACACCCTAGAGAAGAATGTGAGGACTCACATGTTGCTTCCAATCAAGGATAAGGAGGTGAAACCGGGAGTAAGCAACACTGTACTTCTCATGAGTGGGAAGGAACTTATTACAGAGGTGAAGAAGAAGGAGGATCCACATTTCATTGTGGTCAGGAAACCAAAGATTGTATTGACCATCACGAGAGTAGATGATTTACCAGAAGAAGTTCAGGAACTGCTGGAAGAGTTCGCTGACATAGTAGTGGACGAACTACCTCGTTTGTTGCCACCGATCAAAAGTGTGAGTCATCATATTGATCTCATACCAGGAGCCAGTTTTCCAAATAAAGCCGTGTACAGATTGACATCGCAAGAGAATGAAGAGGTCAAAAGGCAAGTCCAGGAGTTGTTGGACAAAGGGTTGGTCAGAGAAAGCTTGAGTCCGTGTGCTGTTCCAACAGTACTCAGTCCAAAGAAATACAGAAGCTGGAGGATGTGTACTGACTCGAGGGCGATCAACAAGATAACCATCAGGTACATATTTCCATTGCCAAGGATGGATGATCTGATGGATTGCTTGAGTGGAGAAAAATTCTTTTCAAAGATTGATTTGAAAAGCAATTATCATCAAATCCGCATGAGAGAAGGTGATGAGTGGAAAACAACATTCAAAACCAATGAAGGGTTGTATGAATGGCTTGTTATGCCGTTTGTCTTAACAAATGCACCGAGTACCTTCATGAGGTTGATGAACGAATTCCTAAGGGAGTTCATTGGAAAATTTGTTATCGTATATTTGGATGACATACTGGTTTTTAGTAAAACAGTGGCAGAGCATCTGAAGCATTTGGCTACAGTGATGCAGAGGCTACAGTAGGAGAAGCTGTTAATAAACTTGAAGAAATCCTCATTCATGAAGATAGAGCTCATTTACTTGAGATTTGTTATTTATGCAGATGAGTTGAGGATGGATCCAGATAAGGTGGAGGTAATCAAGAATTGGCCATCACCGAAGAATATCTTTGAGGTGAGAAGTTTTCATGGATTGGCTAGCTTCTACCAAAAATTCGTTAGGAATTTTAGTGGAATTAGTGCACCAATGATGGATACAGTGAATAAAAGACACAAGTCTTTTCACTAGACAGAAGAAGCAGAGAAGAGTTTTAATCTATTGAAGAGGAAGATCACAGAACAACCAGTTCTGGTGTTGCCGGATTTCCAAAAGACATTTCAGGTGAAGTGCGATGCAAGTGGATTTGCAATAGGGGCAGTCTTGAGTCAAGAGGACAGGTCGGTAGCATACTTCAGCGAGAAGCTGAATGAAGCGAAAGTGAAGTACTCCACTTATGATAAGGAGTTTTATGCTATTATTCAGGCATTGAAGAAATGGAGACACTACTTGATCCCGAAAGAGTTTGTCTTATACAGTGACAATCATGCATTGTAGTTTGTGACTCAACAAGAAAAGTTGAATCAGAGACATGTTAAATGGGTTGAATATATGCAAAATTTCACTTTTGTGATTAAGCATATTTCTGGTACTGCTAACAAAGTTGCTGATGCTTTGAGCATGAAGTGTTTATTATTGCAGGAGTTCAAAGTCAAAACGTTGGGTTTTGATGAACTCAGGGACATGTACACAGATGATTAGGATTTTAAGGAGGCATATGAAGCAGCTGAGAATCCATTTCTTAGGGATAGAGGCCAATGGAAAGAATACATGATACAAGAAGGATTACTGTTTAAAGGTAATCAACTGTGTATTCTGAAATGCTCCATGAGGGAGAATTTGCTGAAAGAGAAACACAATGGAGAATTAACAGGACACTTTGGTCACGACAAGATGTTTGCAAAATTGAATGAGTCATATTTTTCGGCGGGAATGCGAGAAGACGTCAAGAGATTCATGGACAGATGCATAATTTGCCAACATTCGAAGGGAAGGAAACATAATGAAGGGTTCTATCAGCCATTGCCCATACCTGAGAGGCTGTGGGATGCAGTCATCATGTATTTCATATTGGGGTTGCCAAGAACACAAAGAGGGGTTGATTCAATCTTTGTGGTGGTGGATAGATTTTCCAAGATGGCACACTTCATTCCATGTCAGAAGACTAGTGACACAACTCACATTGCGAATCTGTTTTTCAAAGAAGTCATTCAACTTCATGGCTTACCAAGAAGCATAGTTTCAGATCGAGACACCAAGTTTGTAGGACACTTTTGGAGGACCTTATGGAAGAATCTGAAAACTAACTTGTCATTTAGTTCGACTTATCATCCTCAGACGGGTGGACAGACAGAAGTGGTGAATAGAAGTCTGGGAGACTTGCTGAGGAGCTTGGTGACAGAACACCATAGCCAGTGGGACAACATATTACCACATGCAGAGTTTTCTTATAACGACTTAGTTAACAGAAGCACATGACAAAGTCCATTTCAAATTGTTTATGGCATGCAGCCGAGAGGAATTTCTGAGTTAAGGGATTCATAACAGAATGCAACTAGGAGTGCTAGTGCAGAAGAATTCGCAGAGGCGATGAAGGAACTTCACAGCCAGGTGAAGGAACGTTTACAAAACTCGAGCCAAGAATATAAGCGAAAAGTAGATCAACACAGGAGACAACTTCAATTTGAGGTTGGTGATTTGATTCTGGCACATTTAAGAAAGGAAAGGTTCCCGAGAGGAACATATAATAAGCTGAAGATGAAGAAAATTGGACCATGCAAGGTCTTGAAGAAATTTGGGGCGAATGCTTACGAGATTGAATTACCCGATGGGATCAGAATTTCTCTGATATTCAACATCTCATATTTGTACCCATATAAAGCTCTGGAAGTAGAAGTGGAAAATGAACAGCCAGTGATCCTGTGGACGAAGCAGATGCCAGTTGCAAAAAAGCCGCAGATGGAGCACATACTAGATGAAAGGGTTAGCAAGAAGACCAAGCAGAAGCAATACTTTGAATATTTGGTCAAGTGGAAAGGCCATCTATTTGAAGATGCCAGCTGGGAAAACGAAGCGGAGATCCAGAGGCATGGAAACATCGTGCGCGAGCTCATGGATAGGAGCCCATGAAAATTTTCAAGCAAGGGAGTATGATGCAGGAGCATCTCAAGCGAGCCAATGCGGAGACAACGAACAACTGGAAAAGCGTCCAACACAAATTTTGAAAATATATTAACATATTAATGAAGCCATTATAAAGGAGCGACCTTGTAAAATGTAATCGAACCTTGAGCGATTCACTCTCGTCCTTAGTAGATAGAAGGCATTTATGGTAGTTAATGCAAGTAGATAGAGTTGAATGTTAGATTTGATAGTTTTAGAGCGCAAAGAGGGAAACGAGATATAGACACCCTCATTTGTGTATTGTAAATGAAAGAGTGTGAAGAGCATAGAGGAGAAGCAGAGGGCTGTGTGAAAACACCCATGTACAAAAATTTGAATTAATAGAGAAAGCTTTGATTCAAATTAATGGCGTCGTGTTTGTTCTCTGTGTATGTATGCTAGATGCTGTGCACATGGTTATTTCACTCTTTCTGCTGTACATTTTCTTTTATGCTATGTATGAATGATTTCTTGTTGAATGTTTGAAATCTAAGAGGAAAGGGAAAATGAACGATTTTCAATTGTTTCTCTATCTGAGCAAGAGTTCCTGCAAGGAGTGCAGTTGAATTGTCTGCAAGGAGTGCGTCGACAAGGTGTTTAGAGGTTTGTCTCTGAAAGATCAGGAGAGATAGCTTTTGTTCTCATTTCCATAGAAGTGCAGTTAGGCACAGGAGCCGTGCAAGGAGTGTGCAGGCCGAGTAAAGTCTCAGAGTTTCGAATCTGAGTGAAGCATTGAAAGACTGCTGCTGCAGGTGTGCGCAGAGTCGAAGGATTTCAACACTTGGAAGTGTTTGAAAGTCTGCTGCAAGGAGTGCGGGCAAGGGTTTTTTTTCTAAAAGACTCGGAGTCATGGAAAAGATCAGAAGGATTTGGGCCTTCGAGGGAGTCGAAGGAAGGCAAGATGCCAAGTAACTTGAAAGTTTGAAGGAAGATGTAGTGACGTTGGACCGCAGGAGGACAAGTTCACAAGGAAAGAGACGGATGGTTGGAATTCTCTGTGGAGAATCTGTGAAGTCTCGTGAGCCATTAGATCTCATGGAGGAGTAGGGAATTTACGACAAGTGCTTCGAAAGGTTCTAAGCTCAGGAGGAGTAGAGCCGTAGATCCAAGTTAGTCAGGGCCGTTGGATCACTCATGAAATCGTCTATCGGGATTTTGTGAGCAGAAGGGTCGAACACTTGGTATCAAAGTTCACAAAATCGCGAAGTGCGAATCCATGAAGGATTTATAAGGTTGTGTGGGACCACAGAGGTCAGCAAGGTAGTTAGGTGGCACATTATCGACATAGAGGTCAGCTGCGTCGACCACTTCGGAGTTTCGCAAGTCGAACTCTCGTACTGGCGAGAAGGCTGGTTGTGGGGCCAGCGCCGAGAAGCGTGTCGGAGTCTGACACCTCGGGGTTTTGGGATTCGTGGGTAGAGTTGTATGTTATCGCAACTCACGAACGTGCGAAATCTGACAAGTCGGAGTGATATCGAAGTCTCGAGGTTTCAGGATTTGGGGTCACGGTGAGTAGGTGCTTGACCACAGGATTCGCGATATCACGAAGTCCGATCTCCTAAGTGCAAAGAGGGGATCCCACGAGGATTTGCTGTGGGTGCATATTTTCTGAAAGGAAAATAGAAGAGCCGTTTTAGAGTTCTTCGGGCCAGCAAAAGGAGAAAGATCCTGTGTACGTGGACCTTCTGACCCGCGGGTTGAGGAGGGCTGCGTGCGCGTCATCAAAATTTGGTCTCTATTCCTTCTATTACACATGATTTGGTTCACTGGTCCTTCATACTCAACTGCCATCCGATATAGATTTTGATTCATTATCCTCCATTGATTTTCAATTGCATCCAATGGCATCATAGAAGTACCAAGGCACTCAACAGTCAACAAAATTCAGATCACTTTTCATTTCATCGCATTCATTGTTCTGTGATCGTATTTGTTGGGACCACCAGGCCTATCAGAATTACCTCTATTAGAGTCCCTTCCTCTATTTTCTGTCATTGATTTGATTGAAGGCCCCATATCCACCATTCATCGTCGTCACTTATCATCGTTTCTGAATTCTCTCTTGGTCCTTATCCTGATGATATATTAGCCCCGATGATATTCTTGACTCCCATATGCTGACACAAACACTCCAGAGGACCATGCACTATGACCTGATGCTTATCACGTTGTCGTTTTCTTATGAAAGAAAGTACACATCTTCAGTTGTTCTAATCTAAAGATACTAGAACCCATATTAACCTCTAATCCAATAGCATGCTACCACAAGTCTTCTCCCAGAACCCTTGATCTAGACTACATTCATTTAATATCCACCATGGGTTAACTTACTCTAACCACTAGTCATTGGGCCCACTGCCATTGGCACATCGATAAAAGCCGTGGTGGAATATTCTTTGATACCCTTTGTATCAGAGTAATAATGTTTCTCTGGGTTGAGTCACTCCGATGGTTGGACTCTGAATTCTAAACAACCTCCACCATCGACCATTTAATATCTACGGTCACACCCATCAGCCTTCATTTCCACTATGCTGAGTCTTTGTCGGATGACTTGTACATATCTTCCACATGTATCCCACGTGTCACCCACAACCATGGATCCCGCTGCTACATGTCCACTTCACAATCATTGATTTCAACTCATCACGTGTCTCTGCGATATTTAATGTGTCCTTTTCAGAATCATTGATCTATTCCATTCTAGATAGATCCTAGCCGCTGATCGGTCTTGTTCAATTGGACTTGTTTACTGGACTCTGATGGCTTCACTTCGATAAAAAATAAGATGTCTCCATGTGTCACCTTCGTAGTCATTTATTTGTCTACTCCAAATGGATCTCATCCATTGATCACTTCTTGAAATGAACGATCATAACTGTCAACATGTAAAACAAACTGCGACAGAATATTCTTCAATAGCTTGATTTCAGAGCGGTGAAACTTCCCCAATTTTCATAATGTCGAATGAACAGTATTGAAAATGAATATTATTCGATGTTGTTTCTATCAAAGTGTTGTAACAAGCTCTGGAAACTGACCTCCGAAAGTTGGAATCCAAAACACTTGACTCTATCCTATCGTACTCCGAACTCAGGTAGATGCTGGTCGTTGATGTGAACTATTAACAGTCATGATCACCTATGGGTTTCGTGACTTAAATCAGTCCGAAAGACTATTGATCTTGGTCATTAATCCTTCTAGTGATCAATGATCATGATTGGATCTTCTCCTCTCTGTGATTCTAATCCTAACCATCCAAACTTTAACACATGAACATAGTCTCGGTCTGATGAATCTACGATCACAATTGATTCTTTATCGTGATCTGACGTTTCCTATTCCTCCACACTTGCAAAGGGGATTCAACTCTCTATCCACCTACAAACACAATTCAATAAAGTCCAATTTACTATTGATGTAGGGTCATTTATCTCTTGGATGATCGATGATCAAGGCACGATCTATCCTCCTTCCTTGAATGAGGGTTCTTTTGGAACCAATATTTAAGAGTCCGTTGTCATCCTATCACAAAAAACTTTTCATCAATGAAACTGTCAAGTAATGAGTAAAACAAACTCCCCTTACAATGTTGACATCAATGACACAAACTGTCCAACATAAAATGGTGGTGACATAGTCAAGTTCATGGTAGTTTTGGTTCTATCCAATTCTTCTTCTAGATTTTTGTTTTTATGGCTCTGGTTTTGCCCCATATTTATCCTCTTAGCTCCAAGTGGTGCTTCCTTGCTCCTGGTTTGATTATTTACTTGTTACCTAGTTATGAAAATGGATCTTGGTTCATGGTGTCAATGGTTTCATTTGGTCACTTGCTTCAACTTGGGGGTATTGACTTGCTAGGGTGCCATCTTGAGGGTTTCAACCTATGGGTTTTGGCCTATATGTCTTTTTTGGAATAGGGTTTTCCTTTAGAGTGTTATCTTAGACATAGAGCCCATGATCTACCCTTGGTATATAATGGAAATGCCTAAGGATCTATGGTTATTTGTGGTGGTTGGATCAACCTGACTTAATCCTTGGCTTTTGCATCAAGTGATGTTAGTCTCCCTGCATGGTAAGGTGGCTAGGTTTATTCAACATATGTCTGTTGTTCTTATGTTTAATGTATCTCTTGGAGTGTGTACTCCTTTCACACTCTGTTGGCAGTCTTTGGGGGATTAGGTTCAAATTTCACTAGTGTGTTGTTAACTGTAATGAATCATAGTTCATATATGAAGAAATATCTTACATAGGAATGAAGACAATTGATTATATATACAATAAATTATCATATAATTGATAAATTCTTGAATGAGATATGATATGATTGATATTTTTCCATGTGATGATAGACTTATACCCATTGACTAGTCACGTTGGTAAAATATTGTGTCCCTTAGCTAGGTTGTGTCAGTTTGTTTATTAATATTATTTTTATTTTTATTTATATATTTTACATTCATTATAGTTAGTCACAATTGCAAAGGATTGTTTCCATTAGCTAGGTTGTGTCACTTTATATATATATGGCATTGGATCTCCCTTCAAAGAATCTTTGTCCTCAAACCACCTTTATTCAATTTTCTATGGAATTGTGTGGCAATGATTTTTGTAATTTAGGGAATGATAAGATTCCATAATTGAGCTTAATTTGAATTACTAGGATTGTCACTTCGTTTTTATATTGTCTTTGTCCTTGGTATGTTAATTGAATAATACAATGACTATTTTAATTAAGATGACAAAGACATCCTTGTATCTTGTGTTTGATTTTTGGAACTTTCATCTTTGGATAACTCTGGTGATATGTTGACTAATGAAATTTCAATATAAACATATTTCTAATTTTCCATGTCAATTAATTCTATATTGGTCCATTTCTCCATGGTTTGGATTTTTGCATCTAACGACTTCTATATTTCAATTGGATCAGACATGGTATCTTTATTAGTCAACACTTCCTTGCTAGTAAGTTTCTCTAACTTGTCCTCTTGCGACTTCTTTTCACTTTTTAACTTCTTAATTTGCATGATCAATCTTTTACTATGATCCTTAACGTGATAAATTTATCTGTCTTTGTTAGCTATAACCTTGTCAAGTTTCTTCTAAAGATCCTGTATCTTTTGTAATGGCATTATTACCCTAAAGGATTACATCTGATACCTCTTTCAAAGTCTTCTAATGGGTGCTACTTAACATGTCTCCATTGTAAATTCCTACAAGGTTATACTCTTCTTCTTATTGGAGAATGTCAAAATTTTTGTCTTTGTGTTTAAAATGAAATTCCCCAATGTTTCCATCTAGACTTTATAACCTAGAATTATGTCAAACTTGTTTAGATATATCATTATAACATTGAATTGGGATATGAAAATATAATTGTTAAGTATCATTTAGATATTGTTTATTCGTTAATTAGCAGTAAAAGGGACACCTTCTCTTGTCTGCAAATAAAGCACTGTTCTTGTTTGTTGGAAGATTGGTTGTTGTCATTGATGTCAACCCTAGTTATTGGTTTTGGACCGCAAGATTGATGCATGTATTTGGACATGAAGGATAATGCACATGCAAACACAACACCCATGGATGGATAATATACATCATATTGTTTCTGGTGGTAGGTGGCACGTCACGTGGATCCTCATGGTTGAGGAGAAATGAATTTTTGAAGATGACAAAGTGAATTGAAGAAGGAAGTATAGGTCGGCCCTGAAGATAATTAAAGAAAAGAATTACAAAATAAGAACGTGTCAGGTTAGACCTAATGTTAAAATGAAGTGACATAAAGGTTATAAATACATATCATTATACATTCATTTTAAACACACACAAGTCAAATTTCAGAAGAAATCTAAAGTAAAGAAGGTCAAATTTCAAGGGAGGATGAAGTCTTTTGGTGATGTGTTCTAAGGTATGTTATTTACAGGTCATCTTACCATTTTTTCTATAACTTTTTTTCTAGAACAATTTAGATGGTGAAATTGGTATGGTATTGATAATACATATCTAGGTACATGTGGTAAAAATTTCATCTCTTTATTCACTATACTTTTGGAGATACACTCTCTGGAAGATAGGCTTTTTGACTAGTCCTGAAGCTAGTCATAAACAAGTGTTCTGGGTAAAACAATCATAACTTATTCATAGATAATCCAAATGAAGTGAGACCAATTTAATTGGCAAGAGTACGGGCTGTAGTTTCTTTTGTGTGAATTTTAGAATCTGATGTTAAATATTGAGCGCATGACATTCTGTACAAGTTCGCTCTCCTGAATAAACTAGAATTGAATAAGGTCTACCATTCTTTCTATAACTTCTTTTTGGGGAGGATTCAAGGAGTGAAAAATGGAGGAGTTTCAGAGAATACATTGAGTTATATTATCTATAGGATCAAATTATTCTAAGAAGTGAAGAATTGCAGAAGTTGAAGAAGTCTCAGGAAGCATTATCTGGTTCTATGTGATGGTTAGTTGATGGTGATGATTTAATGTAAAGTTTTATTATCTCTCATATATTCTTGGGTGGAAGGAAAGGGAAAGGATGGAGAGGTCAACCCTCTCTTGATATTGGAGGATTGTATATTCCTTTTGGAGGTTTATCCCTCCCTTTATATTTGGAAGCTGGAGCTACCTTTGGAAGTCATTATTTCACTTGAACAATAACTATTGATTATTTCTCATATATTGTGCATGGTGTATTGTGGTGTATTGGTGTAACTCTTATACTATTGTTAATTTCTCATTGGATATAATTGAATGGTTTAAGTATAAGTTTAAAAAGTTTTTAAATTGTACTTGATACTGATTCACCCCCCCTCTTAGTATCAACAATTGGTATTAGAGCGGGTTACCTTCAGTACGGTTTAACCACTGGAAGGAAGATCCTAAGCATAAATGGAAGAAAACATTCCAAATGGGATTCCACCATTTGATGGAAGCAATTTTGAATACTAGAGTAATAGAATGGAAACTTACTTGAAATCTCTTGGGGAATTTTTTTTGTTCTCAGTTGCTTTAGGATACAATGCTTTGAAGAAACCAAAGACTGCAACTCAGAAGGAAGCAAAAAGGAACAACAAATTGGCAATAGATACCATCCTAGATGGATTGACAGATTCAATGAAATCCAAGGTGGGACCATGTGCATCAACAAAAGAGATTTGGGAAAAGATAAAATACCTTTATGCAAGGGAAGAAGCAGAAGAAGAAGTTGAAGCAAATTACAACATATCAGATTTCAAAGAAGCAAATAGAGGTCAGTTCTTTTGCTTTAATTGTGAAGGTCACTTACTCCTAGGTATCAAAATTTCTTTCTTGGTCATTGTTATACTTGCAAAATTTTTGTACATAAGGCAATTAATTGCAGAATCAATGAAAGGAACAACTATGAAAGAAACATGAATGGTGTAAATAGAAAATATGGAAATAATCATGGATTTGTCAACAAAATTTATAATTCATTTTCCCCATTGATGGAAAAAATATTGTACACTACAAATGTAATTATCTTGGTCACAAAGCATGAGATTGTAGATATATGAATGAAGATGTCCCTATGCCAACCACAGTATAGAGAAGGAAAGAGATTCCAAACAATTAAGATTGTTGAATAGCATTGACCGCTGAAGAATGTAAAGAAGAAGATGAATGGTACATAGATAGTGGATGTTCTTCACACATGACCGGGGATCAAGACAAATTTATCAGCTTGAAGAGAAAGGGTGGAAATGTTGCATTCAGAGATGACTCATCTGCCAAAATAATTGGAAAAGGTGTAGTAGATATTGGAAGCAAAAATGTAAAAGCAAAGAATGTCCTATTGGTTGAACACTTGAAGCATAATCTACTCAGTGTTAGTAAAATGTGTGATCAAGGATATACTCTCACGTTTGACTCACAAAGATGTAAAATCAAAGAAGAAGGTTCAAGAAGATTGGTTGCAATTGCAACAAGAAGACCAAGTGACATATACTTCCTAAATCCACGAAAAATCTCCAAGGAATAAAGAGACCATAAAAATGAAGTGTTATTAAGTGCTATATGTTTAGGGGGAGCAGCCCCAAAGAAGAGAGTTACCTTTTTCCATTAAAATCAAGGGGAGCAGCCCCACCCTTTGCTATTGATGTCAAAGGGGGAGAGAAATTGGGATCATGATGTTAGGGGGAGCATGAGTGTTTCCATCAATGACAAAGGGGAAGATTGTTGGAATATTGGTTGTTGTCATTGATGTCAACCCTAGTCATTGGTTTTGGACCACAAGATTGATGAAGGTATTTGGACATGAAGGACAATGCACATGAAGACACAACACCCATGGATGAATAATATACATCATGTTGTTTCTGGTGGTAGGTGGCACATCACGTGGATCCTCATGGTTGAGGAGAAATAAATTTTTGAAGATGACAAAGTGAATTGAAGAAGGAAGTATAGGTTGGCCCTGAAGATAATTAAAGAAAATAATTACAAAATAAGAAAGTGTCAGGTCGACCCTAATGTTAAAAGGAAGTGACATAAAGGGTATAAATACATATCATTATACATTCATTTTAAAAACAAACAAGTTGAATTTCAGAGTAAATCTGAAGTAAATAAGGCCGGATTTCAAGGGAGGATGAAGTCTTTTGGTGATGCGTTATAAGGTATGTCATTTACAATTCATCTTACCATTTTTGCTATAATTTTTTTTCTAGAATGATTCAGATGGTGAAATTGGTATGGTATTGAGAAGAAATATCTAGGTACCTGTGGTAAACATTTCATCTCTTTATGCACTAAAATTTTGGAGATACACTTTGTGGAAGATAGGATTTTTGACTAGTCCTGAAGCTAGTCATAAAAATGTGTTCCGGGTAAAACAGTCATAACTTCTTCATAGAGAATCCAAATGAAGTGAGACAATTTTCATTGGAAAGAGTACGGGCTATAGTTTCTTGTGTGTGAATTTCAGAATTTGATATTAAATATTGAGCGTGGGGAATTCTGTACAAGCTCGCTCTCCTGAATAAACCAGAATTGAATAAGGTCTACCATTCTCTCTACAACTTCTTTTTGGGGAGGATTCAAGGAGTGAAAATTGGAGGAGTTTTAGAGAATACATTGAGTTATATTATATATAGAATCAGAGTATTCTAAGAAGTGAAGAATTGCAGAAGTTGAAGAAGTCTCATGAAGCATTATCTGGTTCTATGTGATAGTTAGTTGATGGTGACAGTTTAATGTAATGTTTTATTATCTCTCATATATTCTTGGGTGTAAGGAAGGGGAAAGGATGAAGATGTCAACCCTCTCTTGATATTGGAGGATTGTATCTTCCTTTTGGAGTTTTATCCCTCCCTTTATATTTGGAATTTGGAGCTACCTTTGGAAGTCATTACTTCTCTTGAACAATAACTATTGATTATTTGTCATATATTGTGCATGGTGTATTGTGGTGTATTGGTGTAACTCTTATACTATTGTTCATTGCTCATTAGATATAATTGAATGGTTTAAGTATAAGTTGATTTTTTTTTTTAAATTGTACTTGATACTGATTCACCCCCCCTCTCAGTATCAACATTGTTAAGCCAAATACCCCAGATTATGTAGCAGGGAAGATCGCTAAAATATTTAACTACTGGATTAGCCACCCAGGCCCTAAAGTACTATTATAGAGAGACTTGAGTCGAAGAACCCAAATGATTCAAGTACTGTAAGACCTCCTACCAAACTAGAAAGGAAAAGGAGCATGAAATAAAGAGATGATCCACCGTCTCCCCTTCACCTTTACAAAGTATGCATATGTTTGGTCCTTGCCAACGATGGTTTTGACCATTGTCCCAGATCAAGATTTTTTTTCCAAATCGATCCAAATGAAAATGCACATCTTCATAGGAAAATTTAATTCCCAAACCAAATACCACCACCATTTACAATCACCTGTTAAAAACATAAGAGTCAATGCCTCATAACCCAACTTAGCTGTAAGAGAACTCGTGGCTTTATTCCAATACAAAACTAATTCATCCTCAATATCTTGGAGATACACTAGGTTATGAGAAATTAATAGAATATATGATCTCCATTACTCTGCCAAGTCTCCATGCAAACCTAAATCCTCAACAAAGATCTATTTCTACGCCATCTCTCATGTGCTTCATGCACCCCTACATATGTCAATGTTGCAAGACCTCTATCCCAAAGGAAGGATTTTAGATATGGAGAGAGCGTGAAATTTCCAGTGACACCAACCCATGGTTATTCATCCAATCTGAACTGGCCCCCATTATAAATATTCCATGCCACCCATCTTTCTAAAATGGGAAAGGATCATACGAGTCCTTTCCAAATATTAGAAGCCCCTTTGAGAGGTCTAGGTTCTAACCTAATCCACTGTTCAATTGTATAATCCTTGAGGTATTTTCACCTCATAATATTTCCCCATATGACTTCATTGAATAAGAGTGTCCACAAGATTTTCCATACCAATTCTTGACCAAACAAGTGAATATTCTTTAAACCCCAACCTCCACCCTGTTTCGACTTTGCCAATGTTTTCTAGCTAACTAGAGGAATACCATATTTCTATTTTTTTCCCTTCCAAAGAAAAATAAAACATATCCTCCTTATATTTTTCAAAATTGTTTTTGGCACATCTGCTAAGGAGAGATTGTTGATTAAGGTTGGTTGTCATTGATGTCAACCCTTGAAGAAATCCACATAACACAAAGTTTTGGGTAATGTACCCAAGATTTTTTGATGTAAATATGACTCATTATTGTTTTTTCATGGTTGATAAGAAGTAAATATGTATTAACTCCAAAGTTGATCAGGGGATCAAATTTTTCTCAATTTTCAAAGTGCTTAGAATGCGACGAAAATAGTGCCATTGTGTCCGTCTCTTCTTCCTGATTCCGGCGGTATATTTTCTTTCTCAAACAGAGTCCGTATGGAGAAGATATCGCGATCTGTTCACCAAGGCAAACAGGCAAAATTTTGGATGCTGACTGTACCTGTCCGTACAGTCCGTACGGTGACGTGTCAGGGCCGTACCATCCGTACGGTGACATGGCAGGTGGATGACGTGGTGCGTTTTCATTGGTTTATGTTGGCGAGTAGCGTGTTGACACGTGTCCAGTTGATGGCAAATGATATGAGGACACGTGGCCCAATCCATGGGCGCCACGTGTCCCCCTCATTGGTTAGTTATATGAAAAAGTTTATTGGGAGTCTGTGGGGTTCGACCCCCGAACCTCCGCTCTATGTAACGACTTCATAACTCTCCGCTAGCCAAAGTGCCGCCCTTTGTTCCTTGTTAGCTATGCCATGAAACCTATATTTAACATTGATTATTGTTGGAAAGGAAGAGGGGGTCGGGCCGGGGCTTAGCCCCGACCCGTGGACACATTGTATTACATATGACCCATATATATTATAGCCCGAATGTTTTGGCGCACGCGCATTGCATTGTATTGTAATGTATTGCAATATATTGCATTGTATCTCTCTCTCTCTCTCTCTCTCTTTATATATATATATATATATATATATATATATATATATATATATATATATATATATATATATGTCCGTGTGTTAAGTGTTGGCGCGGGGTTTGAAACCACGACCCATGTGTTAAGTGTTGGCGCGGGGCCCAAACGATTGTTGCACGGTTTTCAAACGGTTTAACCACCTTTTTGCCCAGCGCGAGGTCACATGGCCATATGCCCAGGTGTCGAGGCGGTTAGGGGCTGGAGGCGCCTTAACCGTCCTACGGTTTGCACCGTTGGCACGGTTGCGTCCGGTGCTGGGTTTTTACGCTTAAAAGAGCATGTGAGACAGGTTTGTGAAGGGGGAGTACGAATTGTAGAACCAGAGACAACAAGCTTGAAGAGGGAGACTTCCAGGAGGCCTAACTTCTTCATTTTTCGACCGATTGAGGTGCCGAAAGAGCCCAGACAGGGGTTTTGGGATGCTGGGAAGCCATTGGAGCAGTCGATTTGTCAGTTTGAGCATTGTAAGACATGTTTTTGAGCACTTTTTGAGCAATTAATAATAATGATCCATTGGAAGCTAGACCAGGAGATGTAGCCCATAATAGGGGTGAACTCCTTTATCAATTGTTGTGCACATGTGTTTATGTTCAATGTTTATGCTGCTGTCTATGTGTATTTTGCATGAGTAATCCTAAATTTATGTGTTGCAAATTGATCCTGTTGCTTTAAACACATAACATTTCACT
>ML831272.1:85800-97504 GCA_009831015.1 Picea engelmannii
ATATATATGTGATATCTTGGATTTTGAGAATGCTAATGCAACAAACCGTAGATATTTATTGCTTGAAATTATGAAATGATATGATGCTTCAATAACCTAATCTAATATTTGTATGCAACAAGAAGTCTCTAAACATTTGAAAAGATTGGAGGGCTTCAACATCATAATTTCTTTATGATCAACATTCACATACACAATCTTCTTAATCATATATAAATACATCCATGTCTTCTTCACAAAAAATAGGAGAGACTAATTTGATCATCTCAAATAATTTTAAAATAGTACTGCTATCAAGATCAAAAGAGATTTTGATAGGCCAATCCCAAATACCTCATACTTAAGACTCAAAGTTACAAGATACAATTGAAATCAACCCTGAAGCAATTCTTTGAGGAGTTTATTCATGAGAAATGTTCTTCATTACAAAGGCTTTGACAATCATGTATATGGCTGTAAATACTCCATGATCATTTAAGAAAAATAATTTGGAAGAATACAAGAACACTCAAGAACTCAACCTTGTGCCCAATTCAGAGACTCAAACATAAAGCTATGAGAAATGGTGTAGAAGAATAGAAAGAGTGGAGAAGATGAAGATCTCTTTTCTTTAATCAAAAAATTGGATATGTATTCATGGTTGTACCTTCTTCTTCCTATGATATTCTGCCCTTCCCCTCTAATAATTCTTGTTGTGGAACCTTTGATGAAGCCTCTCTTCTCTTTTTAAGATGAGATTTTCTAACTACTTGAGTAGTTAGGGTTTCTCCCTTCTAGAAATTCCCGTACAAATTTATTCTTGAAACATTCTCTGTAATCAATACCCCATTAATTCCTCATTATTTAACTCACATAATTAATATAAACATATTGAAAATGGGTCCCTTTTCATTTTTAATAAAAGTTTTTAATTAAACTTTTATTTTTCAAAAATTTAATTAATTTATTTTTAAAAGAAGGGGACTATGTTTTAATATTTTGGAAGTTGAAATCAACTTTTTATCCATGCAAACCACTTCTTATATTATATTCATAATATTATAGTTCCAACGATATACATTTTTCTCAAATCCATCGCTCGTATCTCAAGATATGAGCTCGTGAAGTTGAGTTGTCACGCAGGCCCATTAGAAATGAATCTGAATAATATTTTGCTTTATTAGTAAAATGTAGCAACGTTCAAGCCTTGAAACCTATACCATCATATTCTATGTCGAAATACCTTTCCAATGGTATAAATTTTGTGTGATGCCTTCACAAGATTAACACTCAACTACTGTTGATCAAAATTGATGGGCAAATCTGGGCCCTTGGATCCAAATTCGTCTTTCCTTAACAAAAAATCGAATTTGTTTCATAAATTTTATCTGACATGCATGGGATCTTCCAAATATGTAGTGTATATATTGAAAAGTATGATATATAGTTCATGAATAAATGAAAGAACTATGGAAACTTAGGACTCCGTCCCTTGGAATGTTGATTAATAAAATAATAATTTTAGAACCTCATCACCGTCCATCTCACGTCTAGTCAACATTGAGTCATCGCTGAGTCATCTAATAAAATGTCTCCACATGTCATCACTCAGTAGGCTAACAATCTTCCAGTAATAATATTCCATGTGTCATCCAATAAAATCATGCCATGTGTCACTCCTTGTATGTTGCCACATGTCTCCCTACGATAGGTCATAAACCTTCCATTTGTATCTAATAAGAGTGTGCCATGTGTCACTCTCATAAATTCCCATGTGGCACCATTCACACACTGCCATTTGTAAGAATTTAGTTGGTGACATGTGTCCTACTCTTGTTGGCCCATGGTTTAAATGATGAAGACTATGTTATAATGGTTAAGTATGGGAGAGTGGGTAGAAGGATAAGTGATGGGAAGGGGAGATGTAGGCATCGAAATTTCAGACTTTTTGGGATGAGGGATGTGAGGAGGAGGAGTGAGGTGAGTCCGAGAGTCCGAAGGGACTTAGAAAATAATACTAAGTATAGAGTGGTGAGAGGGTGTGAGAANCCTGGGGTGAGGAAGGTGAGGTGAGGTGAGTCCGAGAGTCCGAAAGGAATTCAAAATATTTTTAAGTATGGAGTGGTGGAGGGGGTGAGCTAAGGGATAAGGAGTGGGAATACGAACGAGTATGGAAGAGAGTTTATGTTATGAAAGAAGAAGAAGAATAAGACTAAGTATGGATAAATAAGGAGAAGGTGGAAGATGAGAAAAATTCTAAGTGTTGTGAAAGGGGAAGAAATAAGATGGGATGGGGGTTTTAGGCCTGTAAGATTTTGAAGAAAACAAGGGTCTTGGGCCTGAAAAATAATAGAAAAATATGGGTTTTGGGCCTGAAATATTTGGATATATTTATGAGGAACTAGATTTATTTCACATGGAAGAGACACCATTCTTTTCTTGAACTTTAAACTTGGATATCTTGAGCATACGAACTCAGATTTTCGATCTGAAAAACACATGGTGAAGTTGATATTGGAGGCTATGCAATGAACTTATAATAGTTCAAAATTTTTCATCTTCCAATATCAATTTTTTTTATGAATCCAAGAGTGAGATAATATAGATGACCAAATTTTGGTCAACACCTTTCAAAATTGTCCTCGACAACGACGCTACAAAATATTATTACTAGAGGTTTCTCTCGACTAGTAAATAGAAATGCCTAGTGCATTTTCAACCAACTTTTGATTGGCAAGCTGGCCCTTCCAGCCAAAGGGGGCTCCCTCATATGACTTCAAAATATGGGCTGCTCAATCTCACCAAGCAACATTTGAACATTAAAGCACCATGACTAGATTTAAAATAATAAAATGAAGGTTAAAAAAAGCATAGGAAATAAGACAATAAACTGGATTAAAGGTTGTAAAAACTCTCAGATCAGGGGCCTAAATATTTTGGGCATGGAGTCTCATCGAACATAGCACAAAAACTAGTTCATGAAAGGTGGAAGAAAGAAGAAAAAACACTTAAGACTCATAATTTATAGAGGGCATAAGCAATCTCAACAAATTAGAGATGAAGAATAATCAATTTGTTGAGCATTTCCAATGATGAATCTAGCAAATTGAAAAAGTGAGTGCATGTAAAACAACATATCGGGGTTATAATTGATATTGAGCAAAACATATTAAAAATAAAGGTCTTGTCTTACTCAAAGTAAGACAGAGGGAATTATTTATCTTCAAAGGATTACTTTACATCTTTAACAATAGAGGTTGTACCAAATCGTTACACCTTTAACTCAGATACAAATTTTATAGCAAAAGAAAAATAAGCAGTGATGGCATAATGGGAAGAAAAACACAAAAAATAGAAGAGAAAACAAGGCCCTACTAAATATGAGCCAACAATCCAATATATTAATGCTCGATCTTCTAGAAATTACAACAACCCTATGGGCTTATAAAAATGTAGTCTTGCTGCCCCCAAAAAATTCCTAAGTTGCTAACCCCTTTCTTCCTCATACATAGCTCTTTTTATAAGTACATATCTCCTTTCTCAAAACATAAATCTATTTCTTGGCAGTTCAATGAAGATATTCAAATCTGATTTGAGAGTTGGAGGATCTCCCCTTTTTCTTTGTTTCTCCAATCTTATGATTTTCAAGGAACTTTGCAAAACATATCAACACAAATACAAGTTAAAATCAATTAAAAATGAAGATCAAACCCAAATCATACGAAACCAAAATCTCCAAAAGGAAACTAATTTAATTAATTAATAGAAATTGAATATTAGCTTCCAATTATTTCTTTCCATGATATTCTCGACATATAGATATGTTGGAAACCAATGTTTAACAATATGTCATTCTGGTAATGAAATCTCTTCCAAAAACACATTTAGAAACCCAATTGTTGCAAATTCAAAACCTTATTTTTTGCTAATTTTTAGGAAGGTTTAATGATCATATTTGATTGAATAAATGTTTACAGATTGTTCTCCTCGATCTTAGCTTCCCAACGAGGCATCATGGGCCTGATTTCCTGCCCCAGATCTCGAGATATGACCTCCCGAAGTGAGGGTCCTGATACTGCTCCGATGCAAAATGGTGAGCGGTTGGTGCATTTTGGATAAGTTTAAAAAAGTAAAAAAATATATATGCCACATGCATGTGATGAAATGAAGTTTATGAGTTTATATAAAAACATGAAGATAAGAATTTATGTGAATGTGAGTAGAAGCCATGGTGGAGGGAGCACTTTGTTAAGGTTTTATTTGAAATTTAAATTTTAAAATGTATTAAAATAATGTTAAACATGTTAGGATGAGTTACTTGGATTTTTAAGTGAGTTGAGGTAGGAGACTTAGGTGGGATGGGATAGATGTGTAAGGTAGGATGGGGTGTAGGTACGTAGAGTTAGGTGGGGGTAGGGTAGATTATTAAAAAATATTAAAAACTATAAAACATACAACATCTCCTTCAGGGCTTCGGTCTTTCGGGAGAAACATGAAACTTAAGATTTCCAAAAGAACTAGAAAATAATAAAAAAGGTGGGGGAGAAACATGAAACTAAATATTTCCCAAACAACCATAAAATAATAAAAAACATAGAGTTAGGTGGGGTAGGGTAGATTATTAATAAAATATTAAAAACTATAAAACATACATCTCCTTTGGGACTTCGGTCCTTCAGGAGAAATATGGAACTTAAGATTTCCCGAAGAACCATAAAATAATAAAAAATATGTCCCTCGGGAGACACATGAAACTTAAAATTTCCCAAAAAACCATAAAATAATGAAAAATGTAGAGTTAGGTGGGGGGAAACATGAAACTTAAGATTTCCCAAAGAACCATAAAATAATAAAAAACGTAGAGTTAGGTGGGGGGTTGGGTAGATTATTAATAGAATATTAAAAACTATAAAACATACAACATCTCCTTTGGGACTTCAGTCCTTCAAGAGAAACACGAAACTTAAGATTTACCGAAGAACCATAAAATAATAAAAAATATGTCCTTCGGGAGAAACATGAAACTTAAGATTTCCCAAAGAACCATAAAATAATAAAAAATGTAGAGTTAGGTGGGGGGAGAAACATGAAACTTAAGATTTCCCAAAAAAACCATAAAATAATAAAAAACTTAAAGTTAGGTGGGGGTAGGGTAGATTATTAATAAAATATTAAAAACTATAAAACGTACAACATCTCCTTCGGGACTTCGGTCCTTAGGGAGAAACATGAAACTTAATATTTCTGGAAGAACCATCAAATAATAAAAAATATTAATTAATTAATATAAATAAAATAAATAATATAAAAAAATAAAATAATATATATACAATAAAATAAAAATAAAATAAATAATATTAACAAAATAAAATAAAAAACAATAAAAAACAATAAAAAACAATAAATATAAAAATCGTAGGGTGACATGGGGCGATAAAGCAGGGGTGCCATGCTAAGCAAGTGCAACCCCATCACCAGAACAGTAAAAAAATGCAAAACTCATAACTTTTGATCCGAGAGTCGAAATGAGGCAAATTTTATATCGTAGTAAAGCTCTTGAGGAAACAAAGATAATGGGATTATTGAAAATGACAAGCTATGGAAACAAAAAATCACCCAAAATAGGAAACCAAAAGCAAACCTATGCCAAACTCTGAAAATTTTATATGAATACCCTCATGCAAGTAAAATTCAAAAACACCTATTGTAATAACAATTAATTTTTATTTTTATTTTAGAATTTATTCTATGTTCCAACATTAGGCTCCATCTCGGGATTGTGGCTCCTTGCGAGGAACAAAAGAATAACAAACCGTGTTCCTTCTTTATTGGTAATGGAGTCATTATTCTCTAAATTTAAACTAAAATTTATTCAACAAACTAAAACCCATTTTCTCACTTTTCAATATAAATCTCATATCAGAAGTATTAGAATTATTAAAATTTAAAATTTCAAAGCATGCTTAATTTTGGATTTCAAGTAAATCTATTAAAGAATCTCCTTCATCAAAATCTACTCAAGAGTTATCTAAGGTAATTAATTAGAATCAAGCTAAAACATTAGATTTCAAATTGATGATTCTCTTAACTCAAGGGAAAAAATAGTTTTTTATATTTTTATAAATAAAACTCTGTTGGATTAGAGTATATAAAATCCTGAAGAGGACTAATAACAAGGTTTGGGTAAATATATGTAGATTTAGTTCATAATAGTGATCACAGACATTGCTTCACTGCCATCCAGACGACCATATCCCCGGTGAAGATATCAATATTGATCCGAAAATATCTTTTTAATGACCGTGGTTGAGTTATTATGCATGCGTTTATTAACCATTCAGGAAGCTTAATGAGAGAGGAAGAAGATAGGAGAATATATCACAACCAGGAACACATATATAGAACCAAAATGAAGAAATAATAACAACAAACCATAATAAGAGAAGTGATAACGGAGTTCGACAATCTTGCCTACGTCTCTGGGCCTTTGTCTTAGTGGGCAAGGCTTCTTTATTTATGTTCAAAGATCAATAAGTACATCATAGTAGTGCCATAAGGCTAAAATAATGATATGGTCTTGTTTTTCCAGATCTTTAGAACTCAACAGAAGAAACGACACTCAAAACGGATGATCGAAGCTCCCAGAAATGGCCTGCAAATATTTTCTCCTCAACAACTTCCCTACATAAAAAATGGCTTTGGCTTGGCTTTGCTTCAACATAAATCTACTCTGAATCTTCTCCATGGCCTCAAGAAGGCCTAGTTTATATAGATATGGAGTTGGTTAACATTCCCCAACTTCCTCCTAAAATCTGGCCTCCAAAAAGGCCTAATATCCCCCAAAAATGGGCAAAATCCACTATTAACAGGCCAAAATTTAATTAAAAATAAAAATCCATAGGGTAAAAACCCACTTTGCATAAATTATGGAGCTAAGCCCCCAAAAAATGGGCGTGTGACCTCCTATAATGGTCATATGAAATAACAATATGGCCAAGCACCAGCCCCTTAGGGGCTGCATGCTGGCCTCTCCTCCGAAATACACGGTCATATGGTGCATATTTGGGGAAATCTCCGAAACCTGGGGCTAAAGGCAGATTGAGTGCGCCAATTACACGGGGATACAGTCGAGTCCAATCCCATAAAATATGGGGCTAAAACAAATGTTCTAACTACGCGCATGTTTGGAGTGGTCGGTTATGTGACAGGTCACATATCAAGCGCCGGGTCACATACCCACAAACCATGGAACTGGGGCTCCCTCCATCCACGTATACCACCGTTGAGTGCACTGAACTTTGGGTGCATGTAATGACATAAAACCATGGGCTGGGGCCTAGCCCCAACCCTTTCCGCCTTCTTTTGACAAATTAAAACACTTTAAATATTATAATTGGGAAATGTAATATCAAGCACCATCATGGTTCAATGTCATTTGGGGGTTTGTGAAAGCACTATGCTCATTAGGAGAGGTCCCCGGTTCGATTCCTGCTACTCCATAATATTTTTGCAAACAATCCATGAACCAGTAACCATGTGCCATGTGGCAGCCCACGTCTAGGCCACGTGGCACCACAACCTTTGCCAAAAACTTTCCACTTGTCAAAATGAGATTTGCCCACGTGTCAACATAATCCCTAGTCAGTAACACCTGTCTGCCACGTGTCCACTGACCGTACCTTCCATTTGTACGAGCATGTCACGTGTCACCCTTTCAGTGGTGACACATGTCACCTCTGGTTTGGTCTACATCAGCTGTACAACCTGCCCATTGTGCCTCTGCCATGTGTCATGCTGCCATGTCAGCATGATGATGTTAGCATGACATCATGTTGACCGTACTTGCCACCTTTAACATGTCACCCTTTCAGTGGTGACACATGTCACCTCCAGGTTGATCCACAACAACTGTACGAACTGCCCATTGTGCCTCTGCCATGTGTCATGCTACCACGTCAACATGATGTCATGCTGATGTCAGCGTTGACTTTTTGGACTACTGACATGTTTGACTTTTTGCCTGTTTGGAAAAACTGTCAGAGTGCGATAACTCTCGCATTAGACGTCCATTTGAGGAAGTAATTATATGGACAAAATTAGCGCGACGATCCGGTCACAATGGAATTGGTTTCGTTCGATTCCAAGAAATTTCATTTTTGAGCCCTTTTCTAGGTCTGGGAAGCCTCATGGATCCGATTCTGGATCACACCTCCCCACTAAGGACCTTTTGGTCCCTAAAATGTTACTAACCAGTCAACAAGATCGGGATAGGCCACCCGACTTGTCCTCTGTCTCTGAACTCTGTCTTGTGCACTTGTCTCATCAAGATCAACTGTAACACAATCATGACAACTGACATCATATTGTTAGCCATTTGAACCCTGTCACATCTTACTGAAGCCACTATCATACATGTAGACAACATTACTAATGATAGCATCAAAAATATGACTTCAAATGAGTTGATGTACTTGTAATATTTGCATGACATGAGCTTATCTTGAAGCAAACTGTGATTGATTTTCCATTCAATAATCATTTCCTATTCTTGCTTAAGATCGATTACTTCATTTGAAACAATTATTGGTTTGTTGCTTGCTTGAAATTCCTTCTTTAATTGTTCCATAGTTTGAAGTGTTTTATTTTCCTTAACATGATGAGCACGAACCACATAATCTTGATCTGCTTTGGTTAATTGATATTGATTCTTTGTCTTGTAGAAGATTGCCTTACGATCATATAAGTATGGACTACCTAAGACCATTCCACATTCACTTAACGAAACTACATCACATGTTACCTCGTCCGCATACTTAGATGAAATAGAAAATTTTATTGTGCATTGCTTTGTTATGTGCATTTGATGATGATTGCTTATCCATTTAAGTGTGTCTAGTTTATGATGTACTTGTGTTTTTAACCCCAATTGCTTAATCAATTCTTCTGAGATTATATTAGATTAAGATCCATTGTCGATTAATGTGTTTATCTTAGTGTGTCGCATGATTACCCTTATATGAAACAAGTTACTTCTACAATCAATTCCTTCACCAATTTTACCTGTCATACCAACCAATGAGACCTTAGATTCATCACCTGAATCCGATCCCAAGTCTGCGGGTCTTGTTGGCATTGCAACTGTTTGCCTCCCTTTATTTTCCTTGAACCACTTTGGCCTCTTCTTGGGATGCGACTTCCAACATCTGTCCTCATCATGCCCCTCTTTCTTGCAATGCTTGCAAGAGGGCCTCTCTTCTTTCCTTGCCACTAAACTTGCCTTTTTTCCTGTCCACTTCCTCTTGTCCTGTTTCCTTGAAGTCGATTCCCCTGATACACTTGCTTTCCCTGCTTCAATATATGTTGCTTGAATAGAAACCTCATCAAGGTTAGTGGGTCCAAACATGAATACATTGTTTCTAATATGTGTCGGCAAACCTCCTATATACTTCATAAGAGTTTCCTTTGTATGTAAAGGGATATCTAACATCAATGCCATTTTTCGAAAGCAATCAATGTATTCTTGCAATGTTTGTCCTTTTCTTAGTTTAAAATTTTTCCATTCAATCAATGATTTTTCTTTATAACCCAAAGAATATAATTTCTTTCTAAGTGCATACATGAAACTTTGCCATGATGGAAATACATTACCCACTTGTTGTGTTCTGTTTTGCAACTTGCTTTGCCACCAGATGAGAATTGTGCCTGCAAGTCTCAAATATGCCAACTTGATTTGTGTGGCCTCATCCTTGATCTGTTGCACATTGCAGTAAACCTCCATCTGTCTGACCCAATTGTCAAGTCTCTCTGCATTAACTTCACCATCATATATGGGTAACTCAAATTTAACATCAAGTTTTAACAATCACATTTCATTCTTATGTTTATGAACATGTTTCTTTGCATTAGATTTAGAACTTGAACTTGAAGAAGAAGGAGAAGAAGGAGGTGATGATGGAGGTGAAGGAGGAATCTGAGGAGGATACTCTCCCTCTTCACTTTTTCCCTTTGAAGATTCACCCAAAACTGGTCTCTTTCGTTCCAAGTAATCCTCGTAAAAAACTTTCATCATCTCTGACATAGCAAAGAAAGTTTTTTGAAATTATTTCTCATCCTGAGAAAGCCCTTCTTATGATGCCATCTTCCCACTATGAGAAGCTCTCTTTCTCAATCCAATTAATGGATTCTTTGCAACAAACTCGCCTTCACCATGCTGTATCTTTTCCCTGGTTAACATGCAAAACTCAAATCCAAAGGTCAACTAGCTCTGATGCCACTTGATTCGAAAATATCTTTTTAATGACTATGGTTGGGTTATTATGCATGCATTTATTAACCATTCAGGAAACTTAATGAGATAGGAAGAGGATAGAAGAATATATCACATCCATGAACACATATACAGAACTAAAATGAAGAAATAAGAACAACAAACCATAGCAAGGGAAGTGATAACGGAGTTCGACAATCTCGTCTACATCTCCGGGCCTTTGTCTTAGTGGGTGAGGCTTCTTTATTTATGTTCAAAGCTCAACAAGTACATCACAACAGTGCCATAAGGCTACAAGACTAATCTGGTCTTGTTCTTCCAGATCTCTAGAACTCAGCAGAAGAAACGTCATTCAAAACGGATGATCGAAGCTCCTAGAAATGGCCCGCAAAGGTTTGCTCCTCAATAGCTTCCCCTGCATAAAAAAATGGCTTTGACTTGGCTTTTCTTCAGCATAAATCTGCTCTGTTAAAGCGTTATGCTCATTGGGAGAGGTTGTCGGTTCAATTCCTACAACTCCACAATATTTTTGCAAATAATCCATGAACCAGTAACCAGGTGCCACGTGGCAGCCCATGTCTGGGCCACATGGCACCACAATCTTTGCCAAAAACTTGCCACTTGTCAAAACGAGATTCACCCACATGTCAACATATTGCCCGATCAACAACACATGTCTGCCATGTGTCCACTGACCGTATATGCCACCTGTATGAGCATGCCACGTGTCACCTCCAGGTTGGTTCACATCAGCTGTACGACATGTCCATTATGCCTCTGGAATGTGTCACGCTGCCACGTCAGCATGATGATGTCAGCATTGACTTTTATGACTGTTGACCTGTTTGACTTTTTGCCTATTTGAAAAAATGGTCAGAGTGCGACAACTCTCGCATACAACATCTGTTTGAGGAAGTAAATATATGGCCAGAATCAGTGCGACGAGATGGTCGCAATGAAATTGGTTTCGTCTGATTCTGAGAAATCTCATTTTGAGCCCTTTTCTGGGCCCGAGAAGTCTCTTGGATTCGATTCTGGATCAAGTATTCCCCAATCCTGAATTTCTTTTCACCATCCCACTATTTAACATTATTTCATTAATTTGAGATGAGGACAATCATTTGAATGGATTTCCTTTCATCATCTCTTTCAGACAATATGGGGGTAATCATTTTTATGAATTTCCTTTCACCCTCTGTCTTAATACTTTATTTATTTTTTGTGATGGGTGCAATCAATGTGAAATAACACTATGTGATGATAATTGTTTAAAATATAAATTAAGTAGAAATTTCTACATGTAAAAGTAAACCCTGATATTAGCACCTTCTCAACATTAACCATATGTTTTCCTATGAGTATGGAACTATTTTATCATTTGTTCTTTAAATTTTCCCTTGAGAAAACTATCAGTTATCATCTAATATAACAACTCATATTTTGAGGAATTACCCCAAA
>ML831273.1:15411-56980 GCA_009831015.1 Picea engelmannii
GTTGAGAGGCTAGGTTTATTTGCTTTTCTTTTAAGTTATTCATCTAATTATTCACCCACTTTGACACAAAATCTGTAAGTTTGTCCTCCTCCTTTTGCCTTTGTTGAGGTTTCTTAGTATTTAGTTTATTCTCCAAGTCCTTTACTTTCACTGAATTATTTTTCCTACACCTTGCAAAGAGGTTTGGCTTAGACAACCCATGCAATATCTTAAGTCTTGTATTTCTTGTATAACTTGTATAATGTGTTAATATCTTTCTCATTTGCAAGTAGCCACATCTAGAATAATTAGGGGAGTAACTTGTTGTTATTTGGAAGTAATTTATCTAGTTTAAATAGGCACTCGAACTGGTACAACTTTCACCATCAAAAAGGGTGACTTGTGGAGGCTACGGGGGGTGCTAAGTTGGGGACGACTTCACAGCACTAGGTGCCCCCCTTGCTTGAGCACCCAAGCATTCTAGGTTGACCTGTGGAGCTAGTGAAGGACCTTGCTTGTCCTTATTCTTGAGCACCCAACAATCATTTTGGTCAAAGCGGTAAGAGTTTAGGGGCAAACACATAATCTAGGCTTGTATCCTCACCTAGTTTAACTAAGGTTTAAAGCTTTACTAAGATTTACTTATGCAACTTTCACTTTTCAAGTTTATTCATCTTAATCCAAGTTGTGTATTTTTACTTTCTTGCACTTTACTTTACAAGGATTTATCTATCTTGCAAGTTAAGTTACTTTTGAGTTGGGCACATCTACTTTCAAGTGATATATCTCTAAAGGTTGTGCACCATCTTTATTTCGTTAATTTACTTCCAAGTCTCCTCTTTTCCTAAGTTGCACATTGGTTCTCATTTGCAAGTTACTTCCAAGTTAAGTTAAGTTCCATTGTTTCATTTGTGGATATTTTATGCTTCATTGTGTATTGGATCTAATGGTTGTTTGAATTCTTTTGTATGTATTGTGAAAATATCTAATTTGTTAGTTTCATTGTGAGTTTATCCTTGTTATATTTCATTTGTATATTTCATCTTGTAATTATCTCAAGTGTAAAGTTATATTCTTATTTCATTGTAATTAGATCATTTAATTACTCTTGTATTTTTGTTGCATGATCTTAGTGACTCCATTTCACCGAACCTTTAGGCACTAGTCTTAGTCAACTTGTACATGAAAGGTTTTGCTTGTCATCGAAGCTTTGCATTGCATTGGTGCTTGTCATATTCGTTAGATCTCCCTAACTTGATAACTAAAATTAACTCCTAGATCACATTAATCAACTTATATATTAAGTAGTGTCTACCCCCCTTGGCTTCCCTAGGAATGAGCCTAGACGGAAGAAGTCCAAGTCGAGGTGACAGTGGGTTTGGACTTAGGCAGTGTTCCTCCAACGACACACCAAGTGGGTTGGAGACTTCTCCACGCTTGTAGGTGTGTATAAGGACGTCAACATCTTTGGCGTTATTGTCAGGGATGAGTCTTTTTTCCTTGGTTAAAATGACTTACTTTAATTTATTCTTTAAATACTAAGTAATAAAACTTGCCCCTACATTATTATTTTTAAATTGGGTTGTGTTATTCGTTTTTTCTTACTCTCCAAGTGGTGACTCCATTAGAAAATTATTTTAGGTACACTACTAGGAGCAATCTATAAGGATTGATTTACTCTTTTTCTGAACCTGAAAAGGTTTATAGGAGGAGAATAAACAAACTTGTTCCTCATAGGATACTTGAAAGTCTTGGAGAATAAGCAATCTAAGATATCCAATTCTTGTTTGCAACTAATAATCCTACAACAACTAATCCTAATTCAACTATGGGTGACCTTTTGAGGCCATGTAATTTTATTAATATTCAAGGTTACCCTCATGTTATTCCTGACAAAGCTATTGATAAGTTGCGTGATTTTCAGGGAAATAATGTTGTTAGTATCAAATCTCACATCTTGAGTTTCGACTTATGTATCAACAAGTGGTGTAATGGTCATGATCATGAATATGTCAAGATGAAAATTTTTGTGTTCTCTTTGGAAGGGGACGCAGCTGAATGGTTCTCATAACAAGATCCTAACAAGTTCGACACCTTAGCTAAAATTCATAAATACTTTAGAGAAATATGGGGTGATTAGAAAGAGGATCGTCATTTGTTAGTTTCCCTTAGCACAAGTCAGAAAAAGGAAAATGAAACTATGGATGAGTTCAATAAAAAGTTTAATGATTTGGTAAAGAGCCTACCTACAACCATCAAGCCTTCTAATGCATCAATTTTAATTCATTACATGGAGGCCTTTGAGGGTGAAATCAGATATTAATAGAGGGATAAGGATCCACAAACTCTAAAAGATGCACAAAACTATGCAGTAAGGATAGATAATAATATGCAAGTTGCTAGGAAGTCTAACATTTTTGGTTTCTCAAGGGGAACTCCTTCCAAGAGTATTGAGGAGAGAAAGAAGAAAGTAGAGGGTCAAGAGTCTTCTAGTGATGGCATTAGGGAACTCACTCAATTAATTAAGAAAATGGAATTTAATCATGCTAATTAGATTAAACAAATGGAGATTAACTAAGCCAACCAAATTAGAGAACATGATAATCAAGTGAGAGAGCATGCTAGTCAAATGAATGTCATACAAAACAGGTTGATAGCCATGGAAAGGGCTCAATCTAGTAGATCCCAACATTAGCCAAATGATAAATGGTGAAAGAGACCTCCTCCTCAAGATCAAAGGCCACCAAATTCATTCGAATACACTAACTTGGTTGATCACCAAGCTATTCCTTATTGTAGACATTGTGGACAATTTCATGAGGAATACTCTTGCCAAGTTTTTCTTCAGGTATGTAGTGAAGTGGGACCTTATAAATCAAAAAATGAACAAGTAAATTTGTTTGTTCATGAGAATAATGTTGGCATGAATGAATGGATGGATTTGATGGAGTATAGTGAGGGGGTAAATTGTATGAACAATGTGGTGGATAGAGCAACAGGAGAATTTGGTCCTAAGCCTACTCCCCAACAAGTGTCAGAAATGGCTAGATATAGAGTCATTACTTATTAAAGGAATGGAAACAATAATCAAGATAGGCCTCAAGCAAATGTTTCTATAATACCTCCTCCCCCTCCTAAAACAATGGTTCACGCAAGTTCAGAATTAGATATTGACTTAGGAGGGTGGTTCAATAATTCAAAGATGTTGGTACCTGTGTCAGAAATTATGAAGATTCCATCTCAAAGTGAGAAATTACTCAAAGCAATAGAAGATCCTCCTCAGAAAAATATTGACATGCCACCAACAGTAGCTTACCAGGATGGCCCTGTTATTTTACAAAATATGGATAGGGGGAATGAAAAGAATAGACCCTTTTATCTTTATTTGCTCATGAATGATTATATTCTTCATAATTGTATGATTAATTCTGGAGCAAGCTCAAATGTTATGACTAAGAAAGTAATGGAACAATTAAACTTAAGGATCTCAAGGCCTTATCATAACATTTTTTCCATGGATAGAAAAACAATTAAGGTGTGTGGTTTGATTAAGGGCTTACAAGTACACTTGGCTGCATTCCCAGATATCATGATAGAAATGGACATAGTTGTGATAGATGTGCCTGATGCTTGGGGTATGTTGTTATCAAGGAAAACAACTGCAGACTAGGGTGGTAATTTACAAATGGATTTAACTTATGCCACCATTCCCACTCCATATGGTTCCATGTTTAGATTAAACGGGGAATTAGAAAGAAAGTACCATGTTGAAGATCCTAGGAAACCCACAAATGAACTTGTGTATCGTGAACTAGAGATGGGATGTTATGAGATAGAGTCTAATTCTCTAGCATCTACCAAGATGGAACTTAAGGATGAATTCCCAAATGTTTTTAATGTTTGGGACACCATGGATTCTTTTGATGGGATTTTTCTTGAATAAAATTCAAATAAAATGGATAATGATAGGAATCTTTCAGAATTAGAAACAAAGTTTAATTTGTCAGTAAAAAATGTGTCATCAACTCACCAGTTATCACAAGAATCACTGAGATGTCAGGAAGAATTGGATAGAATTTTTGGGCCAATTCCTCCTTATGTCTTAGAAATCAAAGGAAGAATAAGTGAAGCAAGTCTGGTAGAAGATCATAAGGATGATAATAAGGTTAATAATGATAATATGGAACATATCATCCCTATGTAAAAGTATGCCAAGTTTTTCAAAGAAAAACTAAATTCAAAATCTTTTCACTTGGCACCTATGCAACTTCATCAGAATTGTTTTAAGGAGCATTATCCAAAATGGCCAAAAACTAGAAACATGGATTCACATGAGAGCATCAGAAAACAGGATAAAGTGTATCAATCTTCTAGCAATTCATCTCAACCAGTTGAACGAAATAAAGTGAGACATGCTAGTGAGAGGACTCCACCTTGAAGTAATTTTTTAACCTGACCACTTGGTGTCCAAAGGGGCACCCTTTGTAACGTATTTCTAACCTTTCTCCTTTTCTTTCAATTTTGTATTATTTCATTTGAAGTATGTACTTCATTGTATAGTTGTTTTACTTATGTAAATATTGTTTATAGAAATTTCATTTATGTGATTATTGTCTATAGTAATTTCATTTATTTATTGTTGTTAATAGCATTTCATTTATTAAATTGCTTTTGTTCATGTATTTATGTTGGATATTGGTGAGCATTTTTTGTTTTGTAGATTCTAAAGTTCTCGTATGATCTCTTTCAAAAAATATCGAACACGCGTCCCCATGTGGAGCCATATGTTGACCATCTATTTCGACTAGGGTCAACTCCATGTTCCATGAAGCTTTGTACTTGATGGTGCAACAAAGTTGAAGACTTTCTGGTTCTACAAGGCAATGTTTGCCCCCCGCACGTCTTTTTGTAATCAGAATGTCCACTCCCCTGCATGGGATAATTATCCAATGAATCAGCATGAGTCACATTTTAGTTAGTTACCTAGGACTTTATCATTAGAGAAGTCCTTTCATCGAGTGTTTTTTATCCTCGGGTAATTTTTAATTATCCTTGAGTTTTTCACTCACAATAATCATCCAAAGTGGTGAAAGGCATTTTAATGATTGAGACAAAGGGGTGACTAAGGTCTAGGAATATTTTAAATGACCATGCTAGACATATTCTAGAGTCTTGCGGAATTCCGTCAAGTTTTGTTAGTTTTTTTTTAATTTTTTAAAATACTCCATTTAATGGGAATTTTAATTAAATTTGATGTAAAATGTAAAATTTTGGTCCTAGTGGATTTTGATAGGGGTGTGACTACTCAAAACAAATGGCATGAGACCCCCTACACCTTTGGACCAAGTTTCATCTCAATTGGACAAGTTTTTCTAGGTCATTGTCCATGAGGAGTCCAAGTCAGTCTAGAGTCAGCAATTAATTGATTTAATTTGGCTAAGTAAAAATGCCAAAAAGTTGTAAAAAGAAAAATAAGACATGAGAGAGTGTGGGAAAGGTTTCCTAACCTTTTTCCTAACTAAGAAAAGCAATTTTCTAACTTAATCAACCCCCCATTGCTTACCCAACAACTTAAAGTGGTACTCCCTAGCTAAAGGTGTGCCCCCCCTTGCTAATTGACATGTGGGAATTAAAAATTTTAAGTGAAAAAACCACCTAAACCCTAAATTCGCCCCCCTTGGTGTTTAACTTAATGTTTGACCATAGGAAAATGTGTTTTCCCCCTTCCCTCACTCAACCCTCAAACCCTAAGATGACCAAAACCCTAAAAGTCCACCCCTCCTTGAGATGATCACTTCTTTTGGGTGAGTGACAATTGGAGCTCATCCAAGAGGGGTCTCTCTCATCTCCCAAGTATAAAAGAATGTTCACCCTGTTAGAATATGGAATAATGTGTGCTCGTTTTACCATTGACGATACCCTCATCACCCAACCATAGGCCGAAGCCACCCTCCGAGCACCTTAACCTTGACTGAGAATTACTCCAGAAGCAAACCCTAGGCTAGATAGTCAAACAAGGTGTAGCGCATCTTCCTCCAAGGATAGTGCACCAACAATAGCTGATCAGATAGTCCAAACCCTAGCCAAGATATAGTCCAAGCCAACACTAAAACTTGTTGATGTAGCAGCTGCACCTGCAGCTCTCCTCCACACGTGCACACCAAACTGGGAACTGCAGTGCGCACCAGTTGCTCTCTGCAATTATGAGATGTGTCAAATGAGAACTGGTGCCCTGTATTTATAGTGGTTCTGCCAGATTTGTTGGGGCCGACTTCTCCTTCTGGATATGTGTCTTTTCAGTATATTATTATTATTTCTAGCCGACTTCTTCTCTTGGAGGCTAATAACCTAATATAAATTATCTTCTTGAGCCGACAAGACTTCTAGGGTTATTAGCCAACTCATTAGGGTTTTCTCTTGCTTTCCAAAGTGTTTTATTCTCATCAGGTTTACACGTGGAGGTAAATACCTCCCGCAGCTACCATAATATTAACACTCCCTCCTAGCTAGGGAGGTATTATAGGTAATGGTCTTGAGCACAAAAACATACCATTTACCCGGTAGCATCAACATAGTCATCTAGATTATCTCATGACTAGATCATGAGCATCACCATCACCATCAGCTGCATCATCTCTCGAAACCATACTTCATCTTAGTAATTAGATATGATGCTGGATAAGTCACTCACACCATAGAGTGACACAAGAGCCATTCTTATAATCTAGAAGAGTAAATGCTCTGAACCATTTTCCGTTTGGAAAATCTCTTATCATCATTTGTCTGGAAGATGATGATCTCCAATAAACTGCTGATAGTCTTCAAGGAAATTAGAATAAAAATAGAACACAATTGTGTCTATCCATAGTAGTACATAACTACAATCCAGTGGTACACTACCACACCAAGTAACACACAAGTACTTGATCAGCAACGTATAGTCACGAATAGTGGAACATATCCACCACAGTAGTCTTCATCTACTGTCATACAATCTTCATAACAAACATCTGATATCAACCTGCACAGAAACAATGTTATGATATAAACTGAATCATATGGGCCAATCTTTCACTCACATCTGTGAGCTCTGAAAGAATATATGCCTCACGAATAGTGGAACATATCCACCACAGTAGTCTACATCTATTGTCATATAGTCATCTGATAGAAACCTGCACAGAAACAATGTTATGATATAAACTGAATTATCTAGGCCAATCTTTCACTCACATTTGTGAGCTCTGAAAGAATATCTGCCTCGGAGTAGAATAATGAGATATCTAGACTATTCTTCTCAAGCAAGGAAGAATAATTGTCCCGTCTTCTGAACTTGGACCATTCCCCACCCTGGGCCATTTGTCCTACACTAATCAAAGTGCACCCTGGAGAGAATGTATAACCCTAAGGAATGTTGAGCCTGAACCATTCCCCACCCTGGGCCATTCCTCCAACACTAATCAAAGTACACCCTGGAGAAAATGTATAAACCCTAAGGAATGTCTGTCCTGATTGTTGAGCCTGGACCATTCCCCACCCTGGGCCATTCCTCCTACACTAATCAAAGTGCACCCTGGAGAGAATGTATAAACCCTAAGGAATCACTGTCTGGACCATTTCCTCTGTTAACCACAAGAGGAAAAGACTATCCTGCATCAACCTCCAAAACGGACCATTCCACATATTAACCACAATGAGAAATCGTTGTCCGGTGAGGCGGGCCAGTCTTCTTGAGTAACCCTCAAGAAGAGAGACTACCCTAGACCACTCCCCATGTTAACCACAATGGGAATTTGATGTCTATGATACATCAGCAATCAGACTACTTCCCATGTTAACCACAATGGAAAGTGATTGTCAGTCGGAAGTCTCAATCCACTTTCCGAACAGAAAGCATCTGTCCAAGATGGACTATTTTTCAATTTTAAAGATGAATGTCTTCAATTATGTTTTCAGTGCTCCCTCCTAACTTGGAGAGTCATTTCTTACTTTTTCAATAAGAATGAACTTGTTTCCACGAGCTCTAGCTTGAGTACGCAAACTCTTTCATCTTGGATAGAAGCTTTACCAAAATGTCTGCTTATCTGCTCATCTGTGGAGATATGTATTGGAGAATCATTTTCTCCTTTCTGGACTTCATCATGGATAATGTAATGCTTGATTTCAAATGTACTTTAGTCTAGAACACTGTGAAGGCTTCATGTAGATCTGAACAATAGAGTATATCATAGTTGGAAAACTGGAACATATTCATGTGGCACTTCTTATGTCATCATGAGATCTAATCTACTGAGTAGTCATCTAGATGTTGTAGGAAATCTTCACCACGCTTCTGCTGTGCATTGGAGGTTCTCCACCAAGTTATCTTCTTCTATCTATGTACCGGAGTCTCTTTCTAGTATGCCTCAAGGTCTTGATATTGCTCTTCATACGCTCTTTATTCAATTTCTCTGGAGAACATTCTTTGCATTCATCCGATGTAGAACTCCAACTCATGGATGTTGCGGATGATATAATGACTCAAGTAGTGATATGTCTGGTGTACTGGAACAAGTAATCATCATAGTATTCTCCCTCCATCTGGGAGAACCTCTGGTTCTAGATATTGCAATTATTTTATTCATAAGTATTCCATACACAGTTCTTCATCATGACTTTCAGTTCTTTTGCTTGATTGCTTTCATATCAGGCTGGTAATCTTGTGATTCTTGATATAATGACTGGTTGTTCTGGTTTCTCTTTCTTTCTTGGAATCCTCATGTTCTTCTTCATGTTTTTCTTTAGCTCTTGGGTCCATGGAGTTTCTTATAGATTCCATGCCCTAGAGATTCCACTTCTTCCTTTCATCATAGGATCACGGATCTGGATGGACAACCAGGAATACTTTAAGGCTTATTTTCGAAGAAGTCTTCTTCTGCAGTTGAACTGAACACGTACTGTCTTTCATGACTGCTACCATGGATATATATATTTCATCATCTTCAATGGATCATAGGATTAGCTCCCTCCTAATCCTTGCTTCATGTATAAGTGCATATAATCGGCTCCCTCCGTCTAACAGAGTCAATGCTTCCATCTGCATCCTTATTGTCTTCTGCAATATATAATTTGCTCTTTTGTTTAACAGAATCCACGCTTCCATCTGCAGAAATATATAATTTGCTCTCTTGTCTAACAAGGTCCACGCTTTCGTCTTGTTGTCTTCTACAAAACATCATAAGTATTTTTCCAATTTCCTCTCGATTGTTGACTTCTTTCTGTCTTTACCTCTTCCAAGTCTCTTCATGATTGATTCGGCTTAGCTTTTGACAGCTTTTACATGATTTGTATTTCATTATCTAATGGTATCCAATCTTATCCTTTTGTTCTTCCATCAGTATAGTTCTTATTGAAACATATTATCTTCTAAGAGATAGATATACAAGATATGTATAAGAAATAAGAAGAGTGTTGTTACCTTTTAGAAGAAGAAGTCTCTTCCATCCTGCTTAATCTTCTTTGTAGGTTCCTTTTCTTCGGCAATTCATGCTTCATGTTTCTCTTTCCTTTTCTTTAGCTCGGGACAATGATTCTTTTAGTGACCATACTTTTGACAGTTGAAGCATTGTACTTCTGAAATGTCTTTTTCTTGATTTGGCTTCCTCCTTGAACCAAACTTCCTTTTGTTCCTGAAGTTTTTGAATCTTCCTGTGAAGGCTTGATCGTCGTACTTCTTTTGGGGTTTCTCTTTTGCATTGATCCTTGATTCTTCTTGAGCACAGTAAGTCCAAATTTCTTCAAATGTCGGATACTCCTTCCTTGTGTTCATGCTTGCAGCAAATGCATCCCACATCTTGGGAAGACCATTGAGTACTATGTTCACCAATTCCTTTTCCGAAATGGTCTCTCCAATGGCATTTAGTTGATCTCTTAACTGAGATATCCTCACAAAATATGATGTTATGATGTCATCATTATTCATCTTCATGTCACGGAGCTCATTCTTCAAACTCATAACTTGTCCAATGTTTCTGATTGAGAAGAGATTTGTTAAGGTATCGTACATCTTCTTCAATGAGTCAAGATGGGAGATGTAGGGTATCAAGTGGTCTTTTATAGAATCCACTATGATACTCATGGAATTGATGTCAACATCTTTGAACTTCTCCATAGCTGCAACGCTCTACGGTTCCTTCTCTTTTCCTTCTTCAATCTCTAGTTTCAGGATATTTCCTTTCATGATATCCAACACTTTATTCTTGGCAAGGATGAGGTCAATCCTTGTCTTCCACGCTCTGAAGTTAGAGGCTCCATCTAACTTGTTCTCTGACTTCATAGAATAAGTCATGGCTGCTTTGACTTGGTCAAACCCTAGATTTGACCACAAACTCAATCTTCACGTCTTGGCTTGCTAAGAGTATCAAGGAATGCACTAGGCTAGAGTGCACTGGTCTATCCAAAGATTAGGTCAATCCATTCACTTAAGGTGCCTCAACAAGAGGTTTAGGGTTTCTACAACTGCTCCTGCTAGTAACCCTAGTGGCAGTATCTTGGAAACTTCTTCTGCTAGTAACCCTAGCGGTAGTTCCTCAACGAGCTCAATATCCTAGCAGTTATGTTTCCTTCCAGCATTTAGACTGAATGAAGGAGGTGTGGGCCCATAACCTGTTAGAATATAGAAGAATGTGTGCTCATTTTACCATTGACGATACCCTCTTCACCCAACCATAGGCCGAAGCCACCCTCCGAGCACCTTAACCTTGACTGAGAATTACTCCAGAAGCAAACCCTAGGCTAGATAGCCAAACAAGGTGTAGCACATCTTCCTCCAAGGATAATGCACCAACAATAGCTGATCAGATAGTCCAAACCCTAGCCAAGAGATAGTCCAAGCCAACACTAAAAAAAATTTCTGTAGCAGCTGCACCTGCAGCTCTCCTCCACACGTGCACACCAAACTGGGAACTGCAGTGCGCACCAGTTGCTCTCTGCAATTCTGATATGTGTCAAATGAGAACTGGTGCCCTGTATTTATAGTGGTTCTGCCATATTTGTTGGGGCCGAATTCTCCTTTTGGATATGTGTCTGTTCAGTATATTATTATCATTTCTAGCCGACTTCTTCTCTTGGAGGCTAATAACCTAATATAAATTATCTTCTTGAGCCGACAAGACTTCTAGGGTTATTATCCAACTCATTAGGGTTTTCTCTTGCTTTTTGGAGTCTTATTTTCTCCTCAGGTTTACACGTGGAGGTAAATACCTCCCACAGCTACCATAATATTAACACACACCCCCATCATTTCAAATCTTTTCTCAGGGCAACACCACTATGCCCAAATCTCTCCCACTCCTCTCTCTTTCTCTTTCCCATTTCTTCTAGTTTTGTTGCAAGTATTTGCATGCAGATTTTTTATGAATAAAGGAAGCTTTGGAGGAACACTCTCTTGGCATTGGGATTCTTCTTGATGTTACACAAATATTAGTGAGGTGATATTTCTTTGTCTCTAGTATTTTTTCCTGTTTACTTGCCAAGATAAGAGATCCATAGCAAAGTATTTTGCTTGGTAGACTAAGTAGAAGTATTTATATTTGTTTTAGTGAGGTAGTTTTAATCGAACTAGTAAAAGTATTTTACTTGTTTATTAGATCTACTCACCTCTTGACTAGTTTGTAGCAAGTTTTGGCACCATTTGCATGTCACCAAGGTGCTCAAACAAGTAGATTTCAGATCTGGAAATTTACTTGTTGGGCCAACATAAGCCTCCAAAAAATTTATGTTCTATTCCTTCATATTTCTCTATTGATTTCAGGCATTTTATGTTCTGAAAATAGCATTAAAATATACATTTATTGTTCAGGTTTTTACATATAAATTTATGTTTTGTACTACCAAAAATTTCTTAGTATTTTCAAGCACTTTTGCAGCATTTCCAGCAAGCATTAGCTTGTTGTTTTTTGCAGGTTCTTGTCAAAACAAGGGGAGGTGCTGCCCGTTTGGGGTCTCAAAACACTCCAAAAGAGCCTCCCAACATGGGGTTTCAAAAACCCCTTCTTCTTCTCTCTATTTCCTTCATTGTAAGCAGCCCAAGAGAGTCTCTTGGGCTTGCATTCTTCTCAAAGTTTTACTTTTCAGTTTTGCAAATAATAATCTAATTTTGCCTACACCTTGCAAAGTGGTTCGTCTTAGCGAACCCATGCAATATCGTAAGGCTAGGTAATAATTTTTTTGTTTTATGCATCTAATGTTTTTCCCCACTTGTCCTTCAGGTAAGGTTTAGAGGCTAGGTTTATTTGCTTTTCTTTTAAATTATTCATCTAATTATTCTCCCACTTTGACACAAGTCCTCCTCCTTGTGCCTTTGTTGAGGTTGCTTAGTATTTAGTTTATTCTCCAATTCCTTTACTTTCATTGATTTAGTTTGCCTACAATTTGCAAAGACGTTTTCTCATCCAACCCATGCAATATCGTAAAGCTTGTATTTCTTGTATAACTTGTATAATGTGTGAATATCTTTCTCATTTGCAAGTAGCCACATCTAGAGTAATTAGGGGAGTAACTTGTTGTTATTTGGAAGTAATTTATCTAGTTTAACTATGCACCCAAACTGGTACAACTTTCACCATAAAAAAGGGTGACTTGTGGAGGCTACAGGGGGTACTAAGTCCAGGATGATTTCACAACACTAGGTGTCCCCCCTGCTTGTGCGCCCAAGCATTCTGGGTTGACCTATGAAGCTAGGGAAGGACCCTTCTTGTCCTTATTCTTGAGCACCCAACAATCATTTTGGTCAAAGGGGTAAGAGTTTAGGGGTAGACACATAGTCTAGGCTTGTATCCTCACCTAGTTTAACTAAGGTTTAAAGCTTTACTAAGATTTACTTATGCAACTTTCACTTTTCAAGTTTATTCATCTTAATCTAAGTTGTGTATTTTTACTTTCTTACACTTTACTTTACAATCATTTATATATCTTGCAAGTTAAGTTACTTTTCAATTGGGCACATCTACTTTCAAGTGATATATCTCTAAAGGTTGTGCACCATCTTTATTTGGGTAATTTACTTCCAAGTCTCCTATTTTCCTAAGTTGTGCATTGGTTCTCATTTGCAAGCTACTTCCAAGTTAAGTTTAGTTCCATTGTTTCATTTGTGGATATTTTATGCTTCATTGTATATTGGATCTAATGGTTCTTTGAATTCTTTTGTATATATTGTGCAATTATCTAATTTGCTAGTTTCATTTTGAGTTTATCCTTGTTATATTTCATTTGTACATTTCATCTTGTAATTATTTCAAGTGTAAAGTTATATTCTTATTTCATTGTAATTAGATCATTTAATTGCTCTTGTATTTTTGTTGCATGATCTTAGTGACTCCATTTCACCTAACCTTTAGGCACTAGTCTTAGTCAACTTGTAGGTGAAAGGTTTTACTTGTCATTGAAGCTTTGCATTGCATTGTTGCTTGTCATATTGGTTATATCTCCCTAACTTAATAACTAAAATTAACTCCTAAATCACATTAATCAACTTATATAGTAATTATGGTCTACCCCCCTTAGCTTCCCTAGGAGTGAGCTTGGACGAAAGAAGTCCAAATCGAGGTGACAGTGGGCTTGGACTTAGGCATTGTGCATCGAAGGACACACGAAGTGGGTTGGAGACTTCTCCACACTTGTAGGTGTGTATAAGGACAGAAACAGATCATCCTTTGAAAAGAGAAATAGAGTTTAGAGGCCCCATCGTCTAATGGATTTTGGTAATGCTATCTTTTTCAAAGAGGCCATCAACACTTCTTTATTTTTTTGGTCTCCAGACTAGATAAACTTGTAGAAAATTCTCGTAGTGGTTTCCAAAACACCTTTTGGTGCCCATGCAAGTGATATCTAGTAGACTAGAATCACTTCTAGAACTACTTTTACAAAAATGAAACGACCTCCCTTGGACAACCATCTATTGCAACAGGTTTTTATTTTCTTCTCCAATTTAACTATCAACCACTACCAATCAATTTTTTTTATATTGATCTATCTTCAAAAAGAAACCCAAATACTTTAGAGATTTTTCTAGATCAATCGTATTATAGGGAAAAAGTTGAGTATCAATATATCGTCTACAAATAGTAGATGTGTGACATTGCATGATCTCCAATAGGTACCCCTTTTATACTAAAATTTTCTTATGCTTCTTTACGTAGCCTACTTAAGCCTTTATCTATTAAAAGAAAGAGAAGGAAGGATAGGGGACATCCTTGTATGAGGCCCCTCCCTTCCCTAAACAAAGGGGTTGCTACTCCATTTAATAATACAACAACAGATACTAAAGGAATGCAACTCGTTATCCAAACAACAAATTAATGGAAAAAAGCCTAAATGAATTAGAATTAGTCCAATGCAAAGTCAGCGTACCTTGTCATAAGCTTTGAATAGGTCTAATTTAATCACCATCAACCTTTGGCTTATGAATTTGATTGAATGTATGTATTCTTTGGCAATCCCCACTACCTCATGAATTTTTCTTCCCCTTTAAGAACCCTATTTGTTATTCGGAGATTAGATTTGGAAGAAAACTTTTCAATCTCCTAGCAAACACCTTTGAGATAATTTTGTATATGCAATTTCATAATGAGATGGGTCTAAACTTCTCAAAAGTTCTAATATTATCTTATTTATGAATCAATGCTAGGAATTTTGTATTAAACGCTCCCGACATTTTTCCTTTGAGTTATTCTTGTCTCCACCACTATGTAAATCTTCCTCCATAAAATCATAACAACCCAAGAAGAATTCAACAGGTAGTCCATCAAGCCCAGGACTTTTATCCTTTTGAAATCTCTACAAAGTTTAATATAATTCTTCTTTCTAAACCTCCTTTATCAAGGTCTGATTATCCTCCTCATTGACAAAACTAGGGAATAAGTTTGATAGCTAATCACTTATGATATTGTAGCACATGTGCCTTCCCTTAAAAGGGAGGGAAAATGTTTTTCTCCTTCAAAAGACGTGTCCTTGAAATTTATATCCTAGGTACTATTATCACTCCAAGAAACTCCTTAGGGTTGTAGACTAAGGATGCTTGGTAACTTAAAAATAATGTGTAGGTATGCTTGGAACAATGGGATCACTTCAATGACTAATGTAACAGACAACTCATCATACATTCAAATGCAACAGTGCTTTCAGAAAACAATAATCAGATCAAGTAATTTTAAAGGAGAGGATGAAGACCACTAATCTGGATTGCCAAATATAGCTGGGTGTAGGGCTTAATACAAGATAGAAAGAAATCCTTCACTTCAAGTCTATGAGCCCAATAAAGAGATGACAGTCTTTATAAGCTAAGATAAACTGAAATAAAGTATAGAAAAGGAAGCATGAATATTTCTGATATTGAAAAACGAAAGGAGACTGTAATTTTATTATCCAATAAGAGTCTATACAGTAGCACAAAATGTATTCCCAGTTTGAACCCTTGTCTCTTAGAAAATATAGGCATTTATAGACTTTTACAATCAGTTTTTAAGATCCTGAAAACTTGGATCTGTATCTAAAAATAGAAAATAAAATTAACTAAGACAATCGATAACAAAGACTAGTTGCTAGAATTCGAACTGTCTTTTATATCAAAATTTGACATCTATACTTCATCAACTTCTGGAATCTGTTGTGTCATGAAAAAGGTAAAGGCACCTGTCTTTTGTAGCTGGATTTCTTCAATTACTCATAGTCGAAACTTTAGGAGACCGATTTAGTATTTGGTTTTCAAAATCTCCACGAATCTTTGATGCTGAGTATTTTCTGACTAAGTGGTTAATCCTTTGATGCTCTGGAACTTCTTTAAATACTTTGAAAATCGTCCTGCTCCATCTTTAGCTTTCAAAAATTCTTTTTGTGCTTTCACCAGCTAACTCGCCTTATGATTCGCTGGTTAGCTGGTGAAAGCTTTGCCTTTCACCAGCTAATTGGTTGTAAATTTACCCTTTGCACTGGTGAAAGCTCTGTTTTGGCCAAAAAGGAACTTTCACCTCCAAAACTGTTGTTTTATCAAAAACTTAGCATGTCTCTTCTTTATCTCCTTGCATATTCACAGCAACCTGGGCTAGCACTTGTAGATCTGGGTGTGACTTCTTCTTCTGCTTCAATTTTCTAATCTTCCTCTTAAGGCGTTTTGTTAACCACCATAGACTGTTATAATCTTTGGTGATTTTCTTCTTTCTCTTTTTGTCCTTGACACTTTCACGAGCCAACTTCTCAAATGTTTCATTTGTCTCTACGAAATTATCAGACAGAGTTTTGTATCTCTCCTTAATTACTCTTTCTAAAACCTCCTGTTGAGCAATCACTTCTTTAAGTTGCTTAATTTTTTGTGATTTCTTTGACTTTTTGCTCTTTGATGTTTCACCTTCATCAGTGGGAGTAAAAGTCTCACAATCCTGTGCAAATTCCATGGAGTGTTCATGGCTTTTAATGGTTGGACTTTCATCTTCTTGCTATGGCTCTGTTTCTGAGTCTGTGTATGGTAGATTTGGAATATTTGTCTTCTTTTCTGTAGGCTTCTCTGAAGTGGTTTCAAAATCTAACTTTTTCTTTGACCTGTGAGACTTTATGCCATAAATCCTATCTTTTGGTGGTCCTGGAAGAGTTCTCCTCTTCCTCGAGCTGCTCTGAGGAGTTAATTGCCTTTTTCCAGCTCTCTCCTGCTCATTCATGGGCTAAGTTTGGGTTTCAAAGCCTTCCCAAAAAAGAAAATGTTGTCAAGTCCTTCCTCTTTGTCTTAGCTCCTCCATAATTATCAATTTGATTAGGCAGAAATGACAAAGAGTGTTTTTCATACTTAGAGGTTCAGCCCTAATCTTTTTACAGACTTTAGTTAGGCTTTTGTGCAAGAAGAAAGATAAATTTAGGAGAGTTTTCCCTGTGAAATGATCTAAGAGCTTGAAATGGTATAGCATCAGCTTGTCATACCTGCCTTCTTAGGTTATATAGATTTGGATGCCATTGAACACGTCCTGCTATTCATCCTCCAAATGAGAAACTGGCATGCTTTTCTTCCATGCAACATTTCTTAATTCTGCCTTAAGATATGCTCTGAAATTGAGATTCTTGGTTGATGTCGTTTTGAACCAACTCTGGCCTGATCTAGGTAAGTTGGTTGTTGTAGCAATGGCGGCTTCATCAACTATGATTTATAAAGACCCGACACAGGCTTTATTTCCATCATATGATTTAGCAAACACTTCAGCTGTTGTTTGGTGGCAGCCATTCTGTAACTTCTCAACATATCCCATGCAGCCTACGTCTGAGAAGCATTTTTGTACCTCTAGATGTGCTTGTAAAAAGGACAGACTGTCTAATTCTTTCCTTAAAAATGAAACACTTCATTTCCTTGCCATCTGCAACTCGAACCCCAAACAATTTTGCAGACAAAATCACTGTAATTTGTTGTTTGAGCCAAGGTTTGGCGCTGGTGAAAACTCTCGGCGTTGTCTTTCAAAAATGAAACCATAACATATGCATGTGGATGATGCGTGTTGGGGATATGAAGTGTCAATTTGATGTCACCAACTGAGTAGTACCGCTCCTTTACCTGTGATGATGGATTTGAATTTGTCATCTCCAGCACCATTATCTCGTGAAGCATGCATTCACGAACACGATCCGCTTTGATATCCGATTTAGACGTGCAAAACAGAATCTTCGTCATTATCCTCTTTCACCAACACCTTATAATGATTACGTGACGTGTGTTGAGCATGTCATCTTTTGATTTTTGAAAACATGGAGGTAACACATGTGTTCTGCACTTTCACCAGCTAACGGTCTGCGGGAAAGTACTCCTTAACTATTGAAAATCGCCGCTTTCGCCAGCTAGTCATCAAACTTGAAACACACGTTAGTTGTTGAAATTATTTTCATGAAATTTTAAAGAAAATACCTTTATGGATCGACTTATTTCTAAGATATGAATTAAAAACCTAAGTTTTTCCACTAGAAGAACTTAAAACAAATTGGAGAAAACTACCAATAACCATGCTATCGATCCCAAAATGAAACCATGGTGACTGATTCATTTTGGGAGCTAACATTTGGCTCCAACTGGGATGGACACCTCCCTATGAGGTCACCAAGAACCTAGCTAGACTCAGTAGCCTTTATTACAATTTAAAAATTTGAAAAATAGTTTTGCTTAGTACCATTGGGCATGGAGTTATTCAAGCGATAAAACAAAGAAAACATAACTGAAAAGAATATGTACAAGTAAAGCAGGGCTTTAAGAAAAGCCTTATGAAGAATAAGTCTTTAGAAAACGTCTGTTGAAAGGGCCACCTGCTACTTCCTCGCCTGCAAGATTTTGGAGAACAAAGGTATTGTTTTGTTGAACTGTTGTTATGACAACTGTTGTTATGACAACTGTTGTTATGACAACTGTTGTTATGACAACTGTTGTTATGACAAAAGGACCTGTCCAGAGAGCATCAAATTTGTCGTGTTTCCCCTTCTCTTGCCTTGTTGCATCCCATTTTAAGACTAGTTCCCCTGTTTTGAAGATATTTGGTTTGACTTTCTTGTCGAAGATCTCCTTCATTTTTCCTTGGTGTAATTCTGTCTTTTCCAAAAGTTGCTCTCTATCTTGCTGTAACTCTACCAAATTATGAATTCTCAGAGTTAAATCACTTGGTTCAGAGTCAATTTCTTGTAAAAACTTTGCAACTGGTAGTGCAAGTTGAACAGGAAATATGGCTTCAGTACCATATACAAACTTGAAAGGAGATGTACCAATTGACTTTTTACTTGTAACCCTATCAGCCCACAAAGCAAATTTCAGCTTGGAATCCGAGCCTCTGGTATTTTGTTCAAGCAGCTTCTTTATAATTCTGACTAAACTCTTATTTTATGACTCAGCTAAGCCATTTCCTTGCGGATAGTAAGCAGTGGAATGTACTAGCTGAATTCCCAGCTCTTCACATAATTTTTCCAAGTGCTTATCTTTGAATGCAGCAGCGTTGTCAGTGACTATCCTCTTAGGGCAACCAAATCTGGCGAATATTTTTTCTTGCAGAAAATTAATGATGACAGTATGATTGGCGTTCCTGGTAGGAATAGCCTCAATCCACTTTGTAAAATAATCGATGGCAACAAGGATCCACCTGTGCTGACTACTAGAAGGTGGGTGAATCTCACCTATGAAATCCAGACCCCATTGCTGGAAGGGACCTGTGACCACTATAGGTCTGAGGGGAAGAGATTTCCGTTGTTGTTTGCCTTCAAATCTTTGGCACTTGTCACATGTTCTCACAAACTCACACACATCTGAGAATAAGGATGGCCAGTAATAACCAGATCTTAAGATTTTATGTGCGGTGGTTTTCCAATAGTGATGTCCTCCACATTCACTATTATGGAATTCAATCATGACCTTAGTTGCTTCTTCTTGGTTTATGCACCTCAATAATAAACCTATTGGATTTTTCTAGAACAAGAAGTTGCCATTGATGCAAAAATTCATGGCTTTGATCTTTAAAGCCCTTCCTTGTGTTTTTGTCAAATCTGAAGGAACTGATAAAGTTTGCAGAAAATGAATAATATGACTGTACCATTTGCAATTAGCTAGGTGAGCTGAGACCTGCATTTCCTCACCTCTTTTATCCTCTAAATACTAAACATTATCTGCATTAACACTTACCAAATTTATTTCGAACAGTTTACAATTTTCTTCTGCCAGAAATTTGGCAAGGCCCTGACCCTTCACAAGTTTTGTTGGTTTAATTTCAATGTCAAATTCAATTAACTTTGCAATCCACTTACTCCTTTTCCCATATATGTCGGGTTGTATAAGCACATCTTTAACTGAACTGGAGGGTACGTAAGCTATTACCTTGGCTTGAAGGATGTAAACTCTGAAATCTTTTAATGACTTGATAAGTGCATATGCTTGTTTCTCCAATAATTCATACTTTACCTCTGCATCCCTCAAGACTTTACTGAAGAAGGCAACCGGTTGCTCCTGATCATCGACATTTTTCTGCAAGAGTACTACTCAAATTGTATCTCTTGAAGCAAATGAAAAAATGTAAAATTCCTTGGCGAAATCGGGGTTGATCAAAACAAGGGTTGTCGTAATGGCTTCCTTGATAGCATTGAATGAGTGTTTGGCTTCTTCAGTCCATTTTACCTAGGATTTCTTTCTTAACATAGCAGTAATATGCTTTGTGAGTTCTGCAAAGTTTACTATAAACCTCCTGATAAAGTTTATAGTCCCAAGGAAAGACTAAATGTCCTTCTTTGATCTAGGAAGAGACAAATTTTTAATTGCTTCTACTCTTTTTGGGTCGATTTTCACCCCATCAGCTAAAACAATATGTCCAAGTAATTTCCCTTCCTTAAGTGCGAAATTTGATTTTTTTGGATTAAGAGAAATGCCATACCTTCGACATTTTAGGAATGTCTTTTTTAAGTGCTGCAAATGAAGTTCATGGCTGCTCGAAAAAACAGTGATATCGTCAAGATATATCAGGACAAATTTATCTTTCTCTCCAATGAAAGCAATGTCCATCGCCCTTTGGAATGTCGCTCATGCATTCATCAATCCAAAGGGAATTTTTTCGTACATAAATGTACCCCATGGAGTAGTAAAAGCAGTCTTTTCTTTATCGTCCGGATGGACAGCGATCTGGTTATATCCAGAAAACCCATCAATAAAAGACATCACCTTTCATCCTGACACCTTCTGCAAAATATGTTCCATTTTGGGCAGAGGGTAGTTGTCCTTCCTAGAGCACTTATTCAAATTTCTGAAGTCGACGCAGAGTCTGATCTCTCCATTCTTCTTTCTGACCGGTATGAGATTTTCAATCCATTCTGAATATCTGAGAGGTATGATGATGCGGGCATCCAATAGTTTTTTGATTTCCCTTTCCATTGTAGGCAGCAACAAAGGATTAAAAGATCTAAGTTTCTGCCTAAATGGTTTGGTATCTTTGTTTAAGGGAATCTTATGCTGACTTACCTCTGTGTCGAAAGTCTTCAAGTCATCATATTTCCAAGCAAAGATGTCAGCAAACTCCTTTAGCAATTCTCCATAATCATCCCTTTGTTTTTCAGTCAAATGTGAAGCTAAGTTGACATATTTAGGATCTTGTTCACTGGCTACATTATACTGCAAAACTTATGAATCTTTTTTCCCATTTTCCAATTTGACAGCCACATCATTATTATCAAAAAGCCTTTCCAAAGGGACCAAACCTTTAGGAATTATGTTGGTAGACAGCTGGACTATTTCATGTGCTTTGATTTTGCTTCTTAATTTTGGCTTCTCAATTTCATCGTCATTTTCATTCTCTTGATCAATTTGCAAATCTGCAAACTCATCTATCACTGCAAGAAATCTAGTAAGTTCAGCATCGTCTTCGAAAACCTTCCAAAATTTTACATTATCAGGGAGGGATGGCCTATATTTAACTTGAATTTCATAATTCAATTTATGAGGCAGAGGGGGTATGAAAGCACAAGCCGACACAGCTAATGAATCAGCCAACTCATTCATTGCTCTGGGTACATATGAAATTTTAAAATCTGCAAAAGTGTGAATTGCCCTCAAAACTTCATCTCTATATGCTTTCAGCCTTACATGTTTTGCTTAAAAGGACTTATTCACCTGCTGAATGATTAAATCTGCATCTCCGAATACCTGCAATCTTTTAATCTCCATCTCTTTGGCTGCATTTATCCCCAGAAATAGTGCCTCATACTCAGCAATATTATTAGTCACTTTAAAATCAAGTTTAAAGGACAAATGAGAAGTTTCTTAAAAGGGGAAATCAATACCACCCCTGCTCCTACTGATTCTTTGGTAATAGCACCATCAAAGAACATGGTCCAAAGATCGTCCTCTGCTGCTTCTGTGGGCTGAAATGCGGGCTTTCTGAGCAGCAATGCATTTGGTAATGAATCATCAATTTGCAAAATACAAGATCCCATACCTGTGTCGACAGAATAGATAGGATGATTGGTTGGATTTTGTTCGTCACTGATTACATATGCCAACTGTGATTCCCTGTATAACCTTTTGTTTACCCCTCCAAAAACAGGGATAGTAGCATAAGAGAGATCCATTTGAAGAGTGCCACCTAGCCTCTTCATCCAGGATCTTGATAACAGACATCCAAATTAGGTGGTATGTATGCCACTACTATATCCATAACCATAGTCTTCATGATGCTTGGGTTAAAGTTACAGCCAAGTCCTTGATCATTCCGAGGCATTTGACTTTTCGAGAGTCAAAAGAGAAAAGATCGTGGTAAGATTTGGTGATCTCTAGCCCAAGCTCATCCATGACCGCCTTTGGCATTAAATTGTGAGAAGCACCAGAGTCCAACAAACAGTTATGTAATGTTTTCTCATGAATATTTAGAGAGATGTAAAAGGGAGGACAACTTTCATCTCTGTCTTCTATCATTTGGCCCAGAGTAATGGTTGGCTTTTCATCATATATGTTGAGAATATCAGTGGAAGGGGATATAGATTTGGTATCTAGAGTTTTGAGGATATCCTTTTTGAACATTTCATTTTTCATTAACTCAACTAGAGGAATAGGAATTTTAATTTTCTGTATTTCAGCCTCAAAATTGAACGAATATGGGACTTTATCGGAGGATTTATCAGAGACCTTTACCTCATTTAAAGGAGCTTTCTGATTGCTTTGTTGTTCAACAGGGGCCTGACTTTCTGGAGTTTGATGCTTGACAGGGGCAGCAATCTTCTTGGGAGGAGTTGATGCTTTCGCTTTTGAGGGATCTGTTTGTTGATTCTCTGACGTCTGATATTTTTTCTTAACAGGGGTTGTGCTCTTTTCGGGAGAGGCCGGTGCGTTCTGTTGGGCAGTATCAGACTTAGATCAGAGATTATATCTATTCTTATCTTCTGTCATGAAAATGCCATCATCAATAGGATTATCCTCTGTCTGTTCAGTCATCAATGCTTCTTCATAGTAGTGTTGTGTCAGATAAGATTTCCCTGTCTCTTCTCCAACACAATGAATATTATCTTCTCCATCTTCTTGATAATCACCTTCATCTTCATCCATCACAACATTTTGAAGAGGGGCCTTTATTCTCTGATCTTCAGTAGGATTCTTTTCTCTTTGCAAAATCTATGTTGGCTGATTATTTCTTCTGAAGTTGTTAGGATTTTGATTTGGGTTCCTGCTTGCATAATCATAAGTGCCTCTTCCCTTCACATGCTACTTATTTTCAATCTTGAGCTTAGATATCTCAGAGGTTAGAGACTCTATCATCTTAGCCATTTTATCTAACTTTGGGTCAGCATTTGATGAAGAAGAAGCTTCATTCCTTGGCCTTCTCCTATCAGAATTTCCCTTTAGCTTTTGAGAGGCTAAAATATTTGATTCCACCTCAAGGGAAGCATCTTGCATCAGAGACAATGTTGGTGACCTCCTTTCTCTCAACAATAAACAGAAATCTGAGTTGAAAGCATCAAAATATGTGATTTTGGCAGAAGCATTTGAAGGTTTTATCTCTGCTGGTATTTTACTGTACATCCGGTTAAACCTTTTGGTGAAATCAGAGACTGACTCACCATTTTGTTTCCTTAGATTTCCAAATTATGTGATATAGTATACAAAATCTCTTCTATCACCCCAATGTTTCAAGAAGGTCTCATCCAATTGCTCGATTCCAGCTATGGAACCAACAGGGAATTCTTTGAACCATTTCCTAGCATGGCCATCTAAGCTTTGGACAAAAACTCTTGTCCAAACATCTTCCTCTTCAATATTAAGGTTTTCAACATAACTGTAGAAGGCCTCAATATGTTCTTCAACAGACACATCGCCTTCACCTGTGAATTTGAGCATATAATTCTAATAGTCTCCTATTGGCATAGCTGATACTGGGTTTGGCAATATGAGTGGTGCATACCTAGCAGCTAAGATTTTTTGCATCTTAGTCAAAGGAGGTGGTGCAGCCATAATGATCAGGGGTGAGAAAGGTGATAGTTTCTTTTTCGAGTCTTCAACACTGGGGGAATGTGAAGGAGGTGAACCTTCTGATGGGAAAGAGGTCTGATATGAGGCTCTGTAAAAATTTGCAAGTTGTCCAGCTAAGTTTTCTTCACCTTTAGCAGACAGCTCTTGGAGAAGATGTTCAACAGCAAGGAGGCTAGTATAAATGTTTAAATGATCTTCTTTTTGCATTGAATGAAAAGACTCAAGAGAAGAAGAACTATAATTTCTTTCTAAAGTCTTGGATGCTTTTTCAATCAAGTTTGAATCTGTCAATTTGTCATCATTGTTATTTTCCTGTTGATGAAAAGGAGTTTGTTCTTCTATAGTAGTTACAGCTATTTTTTCATCAGTATTCTTGGAAAACAATTCAAAATTTTCTGCAGTAGATTTTCCAGAACTAAAGAGAGGATTACCTTATGTATCTAATTTTGAAGCTTGACATTGAATTGTCTTTCCTCTCTTGAGAATTAGTTCTGGATTAGGCACTGGTGTGACAGGTGATTCTTGTGGATTCGCCCTAGTACTGATCCTCTTAGGAGCCAGGATGAACTTGTGGATTCGCCAGATAGATAATTACAACCAATTAAAATGTCTAATCTTTGTCTATCATCAAAGATCAGCTCTGTGTCGTATCCCAGGAAAGCAAAACTTAAATTTTGTTTCCCCGACAACGGCTCCAATTTGTTATCACTCCAAGAAACTCCTTAGGGTTGTAGACTAAGGATGCTTGGTAACTTAAAAATAATGTGTAGGTATTCTTGGAACAATGGGATCACTTCAATGATTAATGTAACAGACAACTCATCATACATTCAAATGAAACAGTGCTTTCAAAACAAAAAAAATCAGATCAAGTAATTTTAAAGGAGAGGATGAAGAACACTAATCTTGATTGCCAAATACAGCTGGGTGTAGGGCTTGATACAAGATAGAAATAAATCCTTCACTTCAAGTCTATGAGCCCAATAAAGAGATGACAGTCTTTATAAGCTAAGATAAACTGAAATAAATTACAGAAAAGGAAGCATGAATATTTCTGATATTGAAAAACGAAAGGAGACTGTAATTTTATTATCCAATAAGAGTCTATACAGTAGCACAAAATGTATTCCCAGTTTGAACCCTTGTCTCTTAGAAAAGATAGGCATTTATAGCCTTTTACAATCAGTTTTTAAGATCTTGAAAACTTGGATCTATATCTAAAAATAGAAAATAAAATTAACTAAGACAATCGATAACAAATACTAGTAGCTAGAATTTGAACTGTCTTTTATATCAAAATTTGACATCTGTACTTCATCAGCTTCTGGAATCGGTTGTGTCTTGAAAAAGGTAAAGGCACCTGTCTTTTGTAGCTGGATTTCTTCAATTACTCATAGTCGAAACTTTAGGAGACCGATTTAGTATTTGGTTTTCAAAATCTCCACGAATCTCTGATACTGAGTATTTTCTGACTAAGTGGTTAATCCTTTGATGCTCTGCAACTTCTTTAAATACTTTGAAAATCGCCCTACTCCATATTTAGCTTTCAAAAATTCTTTTTGTGCTTTCACCAGCTAACTCGCCTTATGATTCGCTGGTTAGCTGGTGAAAGCTCTGCCTTTCACCAGCTAACTGGTTGTAAATTTACCCTTTGCGCTGGTGAAAGCTCTGTTTTGGCCAAAAAGGAACTTTCACCTCCAAAAATTTTGTTTTATCAAAAACTTAGCGTGTCTCTGCTTTATCTCCTTGCATATTCACAGCAACCTGGGCTAGCACTTGTAGATCTGGGTGTGACTTCTGCTTCTGCTTCAATTTTCTAATCTTCCTCTTAAGGCATTTTTCTAACCACCATAGACTGTTATAATCTTTGGTGATTTTCTTCTTTCTCTTTTTGTCCTTGACACTTTCACGAGACAACTTCTCAAATGTTGCATTTGTCTCTGCGAAATTATCAGACAGAGTTTTGTATCTCTCCTTAATTACTCTTTCTAAAACCTCTTGTTGAGCAATCACTTCTTTAAGTTGCTTAATTTTTTGTGATTTCTTTGAATTTTTTCTCTTTGATGTTTCACCTTCATCGGTGGGATTAAAAGTCTCACAATCCTGTGCAAATTCCATGGAGTGTTCAGGGATTTTAATGGTTGGACTTTCATCTTCTTGCTCTGGCTCTGTTTCTGAGTCTGTGTATGGTAGATTTAGAATATTTGTCTTCTTTTCTGTAGGTTGCTCTGAAGTGGTTTTAAAATCTAACTTTTTCTTTGACCTGTGAGACTTTATGCCAGAAATCCTATCTTCTGGTGGTCCTGGAAGAGTTCTCCTCTTCCTCGAGCTGCTCTGAGGAGTTAATTTCCTTTTTCCAGCTCTCTTCTGCTCATTCATGGGCTGAGTTTGGGTTTCAAAGCCTTCCCAAAAAAGAAAATGTTGCCAAGTCCTTCCTCTTTGTCTTAGCTCCTCCAGAATTATCAATTTGATTAGGCCAAAATGACAAAGAGTGTTTTTCATACTTAGAGGTTCAGACCTAATCTTTTTACAGACTTTAGTTAGGCTTTTGTGCAAGAAGAAAGGTAAATTTAGGAGATTTTTCCCTGTGAAATGATCTAAGAGCTTGAAATGGTATAGCATCAGCTTGTCATACCTACCTTATGAGGTTATATAGAGTTGGATTCCCTTGAACAGGTCCTACCATTCATCCTCCAAATGAGAAACTGGCATGCTTTTCTTCCATGCAACATTTCTTAATTCTACCTTAAGATATGCTCTGAAATTGAGATTCTTGGCTGCTATCGTTTTGAACCAACTCTGGCCTGATCTAGGTAAGTTGGTTGTTGTAGCAATGGAGTCTTCATCAACTATGATTTCTAAAGACCCAACACAGGATTTATTTCCATCATATGATTTAGAAAACACTTCAGTTGTTGTTTGGTGGCAGCCATTCTGTAACTTATCAACATATCCCATGCAGCCTGTGTCTAAGAAACGTTTTTGTACCTCTGGATGTGCTTGTAAAAAGGAAAGACTATCTAATTCTGTCCTTAACAATGAACCACTTCGTTTCCTTTCCATATGCAACTCGAACCCCAGACAATTTTGCAGACAAAATCACTGTAATTTGTTGTTTGAGGCAAGGTTTGGCGCTGGTGAAAACTCTCGACGTTGTCTTTCAAAAATGAAACCATAACATATGCCTGTGGATGATGCGTGTTGGGGATATGAAGTGTCGATTTGATGTCACCAACTGAGTAGTACTACTCCTTTACATGTGATGATGGATTTGAATTCGTCATCTCCAGCACCATTATCTCGTGAAGCATGCATTCACGAACACGATCCTCTTTGATATCTGATTTAGACGTGCAAAACGGAATCTTCATCATTATCCACTTTCACCAATGCCTTCTAATGATTACGTGACGTGTGTTGAGCATGTCATCTTTGGATTTTTGAAAACGTGGAGGGAACACACGTGTTCTTCACTTTCACCAGCTAACGGTCTGCGGGAAAGTACTCCTTAACTGTTGAAAATCGCCGCTTTCACCAACTAGTCATCAAACTTGAAACACGCGTTAGCTGTTGAAAGTCTTTTCATGAAATTTTAAAGAAAAGACCTTTATGGATCGACTTATTTCTAAGATATGAATTAAAAACCTAATTTTTTCCACTAGAAGAACTTAAAACAAATTGGAGAAAACTACCAATAACCATGCTATCAATCCCAAAATGAAACCATAGTGACTGATTCATTTTTGGAGCTAACAGGTACCATCTCCCTTAAAAAAATTCCAAATAGAGTTTATATTCTTTCTACATTTGGCATACCTATGAAATAATTGTGTTTTCTCATCCCTAGTCTGTAACCATAATGCCCAGCTCTTGAGTCTCCATTGTTTTTTCTTTTTATAATGTGCCTACTTTTATCTTCTAGTACCTTTAATTCAATTTTATGTTCCTCAGTCATAAATCCAAAACCTTCCCTGTTGTAGAGCACCTCTAGAGCTTCCTCTACTTCTCTAAGAACCCCATCATTTTTTAGTTTTGTGTCCCTTGCCCAATTAGTAGCTACATTTGTTTCCTCTATTAAATTTTGTTAGAATTGAAGTCGAGTAGATTCTCTTAAATTACCATTAAAAGGTTTCCAAACTGCTTTGATTTTCCCCACAAAATCTTCCATCTTCATCCACTATGGATTTAGTTTAAAGGGACTAGAAAGTTTCTTTATTATAGGAGCCACTTATAACACCATAGATTATGATAAGAGTCACATCTAGTGGTGACCCAATATTTGATCCTATTGACTTCATCTAGGAAGGATTTATAAATTAAAAAACTATTGAGTCTCTTAGCAATTCTAGCTTCCTCAACTCTCTTGTTACTCCAAGTGGGAGATAGCTTGGATGCTTCAATATCCAAAATACTAGTTCTTCCAATTTTCGAATAAAATATGCAAAGGGAGGGTTTAGTTGAGCAATTGATCCCCATACCTATAATGCTCCTAAGTTGAAATTCAAGTACCCCCATATCATAACTAGTCCATTTTTTAAAAAATGATCCTAGTATTCCATCATGTCCAAATAAGGACCATAAACATTCAACACTGTGATATATTTCCTTGGGTCCAAAGAGAAAAGGGAGGTCCTTCATCTTGTAGGAAATGCCCAAGAATTTGTGAGAGTGAAGGAGCATTTACTCTATCTAGTCACATTCCCACCCGATCTCCCAGTGGCATCAATAAAATAGAAGTCCCAATTCTTAAGCAGGTTGGAGAGCTCCTAAGTGATTTTCTCCCCATTTGTCATTATCTCTTTCAATAGAATAACAAAAGGTTTGATATTTACAATTAGTCTCTTTACAATCAATTTAGTCATCCCTCTACAATTGAGGGTCAAAAAAATCATTTGAAACCCTTGAGAGGGGAAGTTGATTTAAGAGCCCTAATTAAGGATAGTTATTTCCCACTCTTGACTTCTAAGGATGCTTGATTATGGTCCATAGACATGAAATAATTGAGCTTGCTCCAATTCTCCAACTGTCCAATTCTCCAACTCCTCACTTCTCATTATCTTCCCAATAAAACATCCTACCAGTCCTCGATCCCCCATTTCCATAATGTCGTTGAGTTTAGTTTTGCCACCTAGGTTCAGGCTTATGGCCTCCTATGCTTTTTTTTATACATTTACATCCCTTTGGATTTTTTGTTCCCTCCTGAGAGTGAAGCCCTACCACCTCCAAATCTGAGTACGGGGCACCACTCAGTAGCTTTAGATCCAAGATAGTGCCCACAAAACTAGAGATGGAAACATAATCCTACTGATTGATAGCATAATTGAAAAGGAAATCAATCTCTTGACAAGCCTCGTTCAATGTGATTTCAAATTCATACCTGGAGAGCAATAAACCACCATCCTTCTCTGGCCATGCATTTAAGGTTGATGGATCCATATGATTAGGTTCATAACTCCAAGTGCGGGGTGATACACTTAAGTAGTTATGGTCCTTAGATTGATTGCTAAAAAGTCTTCTCACCCTATTCTTAATTTGCCTTGAGTTTTTGGCACCCTGTATGCCCAGTTCTTGCACCAACTCACCTGGAATTGCCACAGTGGCCTCCTTAAGGGGTCTCGATCCTAGATGTTGTAGCTTTCCAAAATCTCAAAACGTATCCAAATGACCTACATTAGGGATGGACCAAATTGTTTGACCCTCTAATATATCATTAGTGAAGTCAACAACTTCCTCCTCATACCCCTTTATATCTTCCATGTGGTATAATTCTAACATCAATGATGACGGGTTCACCCTATGTCTAACTTGGTTGGTCCTGCGGAAACACCATCCCCTCCACTAGAAACCCTAACCTTACATATGTATGTCTTCCAATAAAATGACTAAATTCTCCTCGCAAATGGCCTACATCTACATATCTACATTGTCCATAGCCTATAACTACCTCATTCTTAATTTTTTCTAGGACTCTCTGAGATGGTTGGTCATCATAATAAGACAAGTGGAATATTTGGATGTTCTAAAAAATATGGCTACCTGGGAAATCACTCAATGGTTACTTAGCTCATGATTTATAAGTTGGCTCATTGGGACATCGCTCAATGGTTATTTATCTCATGATTTATAAGCTAGACAAATAAATTCCCACCCACCCTACGATGAGAGATGAATTACCTCTTGTGAAGAGCTAGCAAGGAGGAGTATCTCGACAACTTGAACAAGATTCCTTGTAATCAATCTAAATGATCATTCGACATTCTATTAGTTTGTTGAAAATATGGTTGGGCATGGACCGATTGATGAAATACCTAGGCCACAGTCCACTTACCAACTGGAAAGAAGTTTGAGTAACCTTGAATAAATCTTTGGGCTTGCTAGATCCCACTCACAGATGCATTGTGTTTTCCTAATAAAATTCAAATAATTTTGGTATTTCCAGTGGATTCAGAAGTTGAAGAAGCTTCACTCACACCTCAAAGAATCCCTATAATCCAAGGACTTACTCTTATGTTTGTTTGAAGTAGCTCCCCTTCCAGTTGTCCTCATCCCACTAGTCATCCCAAACCACTATGCTCGGAGTGTCATCAATTTTCTTAATGTACTCATTAGCATAATAGAATGATTGGTATACTATATACCCCTCATCCATAGACCCCTCAAGTTTTTCCCTTTGTTGAACAAACCCCTTCAATTTTTTTCATGTATCTCTCTAGGAAGAACGTCCAACAACATGAGACCACCGCAGTAAATTCAACCTCATCATCTAAGTGAATTAGAAGATGGACTTGCAAGTCAATGAAACTCGTTGGCAATTCCTTCTTAAACATACAAACAATCTTAACTATCTCTCAACACCATCATGGAATGGTATCCATGTGAATATCCCTTTATGTAATCCAATGCACAAATGAATAATTTAGATATGTTGTGTCATGGGCCCTTTTGGAAGTCATGGATCACACAACCACACATGAGCAAAGGATAATAGCACTACAAAAGAAACAAATGCAAAATCAATTGGCATAAATTATCTGAAAATACCACATGAGTTCTGATACCACATGATCCTTAGATATCAACAAACTTTGATATTAATTCAACCCAAATAATCCTTTGATGCCAATTAGGTCATATGCAGATACTAAACATCCAACCAGATTCGGGAATATAAATGAAGATCGCTTGACTATTAACAAAATATCATGTGAATGTCTTACTTATCCATAAACCCATAAACTGATGAATAATTTGAACTTAAATGAGACAATACAACAGAAAATAAAATAACTCAAACACATATGTAATTGACATACATCACTGCATCTTCAAATTCTCTTTAAATAGCATAATTGTTCTTCATCATCTCAAAATTCCAAAATTACATTCCAAAATGAGCTTACAAAATAAAATTTACAAGATGCTCCAAAAATTTGTTGCTCAAATGCAGAAACAAAGTGCATCGTTGAGTTTCTAGTGAAAAATCGTGCAATTTTGATATAAAAATTCTCGAAATTCCGTCAAGGTGACCCCCAACATGCTTTACGGTATGGCCTCATAAATGTGTGTACCCTTGGGCACGAATTTCAAGACCACTCTGCATTAAAATGATGTGTACAATGCATTGGGGCATGTGCCATTAAATAGGCCACCCCTCTTAACAAAATCCAAAAATTAGTGGCAAGCATTTAATTACAATTTGTTACATAGTTGTAACTAACCAAACATAGTGGCAACTAAATGCTAAAATTGGTGGGAGTTCCACTAAATGTGGGCTAGTTGGTTTAGTGGTTAAAACCATCGCTAACTTTAGCAGGGTTGTGGATTCTATTCCCTTCCATGCACATATTTGTTGGCATATGTTTACAATATAGTTATAACCATATTTAAATATGGTATGTTGTTATTAATTCGTTGTCATATTGTTAAAGTTTTGAATATATGGTATATAATATAATATATATAATATATATAATATATATATTATATGCCAAAACTCCCACCGGAATACAAGGTCAAGCCCTCCCGCAGACTTAAGGCGCAAGTCATGTGGTGTATGGTAAGAACCAGGGGTTGGGGGCTTAGCCCTCGACCCCTTTTCCCTTCCAACCAAACTTTATATTAACTTCAAATCTCTAATTTGCCACTTGTGTATCAAGGAATAACGTGTGGTGTGTTGGTAGCAGTGTCTATGTTAAGACATTAAATGGATATAAAGGTCATGGGAACGAGCCCCATTGACTCCATGTATTTTATATAACATTATCCATTATAGACCAATGGGAGGGCGCCACGTGACGACCTCTCATTGGCCCTCCTATGCCACGTGTCATTACAACATTGGGCCAGTTAGAGTACAAACTGCCAACTTAGTTGTTGACTGTGTATATCACATCACCTGCCAACTCATCATGTGCCATACCACCCTGCGCCACATCAACATGCCACGTGTCACCCTCTGGTGGTGCCGCATGGCACCCCTGTTTTGTCTGGTTTGACCAAAATTTCATTGCTCATAACTTTTGCATATGAGCTTCGTGTGACATGTCATTTGCACCGTTGGAAATTTGACAACGAGATCTACGCAATGATGATGTTTTCAAAAACTTTTGAGACAATCTAATTTTGAGCTTTTTTGGATCCCCTGGGACCTCTGTGAGCATTCTGGATCCTCCTGGACCTCTGTGAGCGTTCCTTAGATCCTCCTAGATCAATAAAATTGTGAGTGCATAGCATATTGTAACCTACACTATAGAAAAACAAGCATGTAATAAAAAAACATACTCTTAGAAGGTTTAGATGGTCATGTGATTTCAACCCCAATAAATGTTCATCTACGACGAAGTTGTGTCATAGAGTTGACTCGTGTAAAGAAGGCACCTTCACACCCAATATAACATCCTTTTCAATAGAAAGATAATCTTTCTTCAAAATCCATGGGACTCGCCTTCTTTAAAATATCAAGAGGGAATAACCTCTCCTCTACTTCTTTTCTTGGCCAATGTTTCTTTTTAGTATTTGAAGAAATGAGATCTCTCATAACACCCAATGTGTCATTTTTTTCAATGAAATGTGCCTCCATAAATAAGAAACATTTTTTAATATATGCATGGGATCTTGTAAGTGGACAATCTTAAGATGTTCTTCATTGGAAGCTCAAAAAATACAAATTTCCTTTTTCGTCCGATATGCATTTTTAGACATAGGTGTTGAAAAATTCAAGATCATTGAATATAGGCTCCCCATTTGAATCGAACTATTCTACAATTTCCTTCTCCTTCTCTATGTCATATGCCCTAAGCCACTATGTTGGTGACAATATATCAAGTTTTTGGGTTCTCTTTGGTTTACCATTAAAAGTAGATACTACTCTTCTATAAGGGTGATCTTCTTGAAGGAAAATCCTTGAGCAGTTACACTAGCTTTTGTAGGTGGTTGGAGCACCTGGCTTTTATAAAAGGTCCACTTCATTTATATCCATGATACCTATGTTGTTATTGTATATGAAACATGTTAGTGTCAGAGAAGATGATTGCACCAAATTAAGCATGTCAAATAACATTGCGGATATAAACAAATCAATCAATATGCTTACCATAATAAACTCTTAGTCTTGGATAATCGTGCATGGTGTATGCACATATGCCATACAATGTAAAAGATCTCTTTGTTGGGATGGATCTTGATATATCACATGTATGTATCCCTTCTCATAATTGCTTCAATTAATTGATCAATGGTTGGAGGTAGACATCCATTCTCTTCGTTTGTCATATACTAGGGACTATAAGAGCCAACATAAGATGTTCATTCTTCATGGGAAACCATGGGTGAATATTTGTATTGATCACTATCACTACAAAAATTGAATATTTGGTGTTTTGGAGGGATACATGGTAATTACATCCATGACTATGCTCAATCTAAGGATTCATACTTCATCCTCGAATTTAATGGGCCATGTATCCTCAATTTGTTTCATGGTTATTGAATCCACTGGGATCCACATAACTCCTGGCTCACTTCTCTGCGAGGCATGCCACCCCCACAACATGGATAATTCTTTGCAATTGAAGAGCCTTTCCATCCTTGGGATTATAAGCATGTGCCTCAATAGCTTATGAGTAGGACCATATGCCTTGCCCTTGTTTTTTGATTTATGATACATGTTATGCTCACATTTTGGGGATATCTATTTGTCCTTGTATTCACCTCTATATGGAATGAAATCATTCAGATAAGCATGATATGATATGTACTCAACAACCCACTTTTTAATAAATTGCTTTGCATCCTCACATTTGTGGGGGAGGACATTGTCAATTGGAAGCACATTATCTTTGAGTATCTTGCAATTAGTAGGAATAGAAAAGTACACTATCATCAAGCATACATAAAATCACTTTTCATAGTTGATTGTGGGACATGATTCGTTAAAATATAGGGTACTTGATGGCCAGTTACCTTAGTGGTGTTGAGAAACATGCATTTGACATACCATACAATGCTTTTGCCCTTAGTTGTGTAGATTTTGAACCCTGTCAAAAGAGAGGGGTGGTGGAAGCAAATTTTAGGCTTTCGAAGAAGGCATTGACTATATGAGCATTATCCCCTATCTCATGTTGTTGGAATGCATGTAACAACATTTCCTCCATGGCATGGGTATCTCGTACAAAATCATCCATACCCACCTCTACATTATTATCTTTATCCCCAACATGTGAAGAACTGACGTTACTATAGGCATTTTAAATTGGTGACTTAAGACGTAGTGGGAATTGAATAAGTGCTTGATTTAACCATGCTTGGTATGCTTAATCTCCTATTTGTGCTTGTTTAACAACCTTCGTTTGATTTGACATCATAATGGGGTGTAATGGTAGATGTTAGATAGATGATTTTTCATAAGAATCCCGATTGAAAAATATTGAACATTAAATCGATGATATCAATAAACATAATATATTTGGTATGTTTAAACATTAGTCCAAACAATTATTAGAAGCATGGATTTTTTTCTTCCCAATAACACATATGAAGCCAACCACTTTATAAAACAATTTTTGAATCGAACAATAAATTTACATTAATTCCATTGAAAATCGAAAAATACAATTACTCAATGATCTTTTTCTTACACCCTAGGGAAACATCTAAAGATAGTCCCAATGCAAGTCAGTTTTGATGAGAAGTTGGTGGTTTATGAAAGTTAAAGCTTATTAACAACTCATCAATAGGAGACAAACTATGTATTTCATGCATAACAACAAATTTAGATGCCTTCCTTTTCATAAATAACTCTTTGTCATTGGAGTGTTCCTCAAACGAACAATTTGCACTAAACAATGGGCATCTACAACTATTTATGAACCCTGCAATGTTCCCATGAGTGCGTGGATGACCATCGATATATAACAAGTTCTTCCTATTAAACTTTCTAGAAGCATAACCAGCAATGCACATAATATACATGGAAATGTTATGTTTGTAATTAACAATATTAAAATAATTAGATCGACTATAAAGAGGACCACAAATCAACATAAGTGCTACTAGAAATTTGGTAGGAACAAATACATGTGAAAGGATAAACAACCGAAGATTTGCAACATATATTTTGGACTAGGCAATCATGTAATTATTAAAACAAAAGGAAAATTATGTCCCAACATTGGGCACATGTAGGGAAGATGGCTTGGCATAATACAAAGTGTGGTTGTAATAGGTTTGGTATTTACCATGTAGATGAATATGAAGATAGAAGTTATTTCTACCCTCCGACAATTGAACCGATCTTGGTGTGTACTTGGACATTTTTTTTCTCAGCTCATACAAAATTCAATCTCCCAGTAGAGATGTTTTGGGTAGTATTGATATCATACTTTGTCTCACTTGAATTCTTGATTGACTCAATAGAAGGAGAAAATTTGGTCAATTTAGGACAAAATATGGTTGGTTTGGCTTCCAAATTTTCTAAAAAAGAGCAGATGGAGGTGTTTGTATATGTCTTTTCTATATCACTTATTGGATCCTTGATTGCAATGGGATGTATTGGACTGTCAACTTTGGGTAGTCAATCACTAATATAATGGGATAGTTGACATGTCGAGGGTTCATTGTCAACCCTTTACATTTTGAAAAACCACATATTAATGGGGTGTCATAAAAGAGATCCAGCTCACGATGAAGTACCATTGGCCCAAAATGGTTGCTAGAAGATTACATGTTACAATTGGCAAGGTAAAGTGGCTCTCCATTTTCCTTTACCATATGTCTGTGATATCTTGCTCCTAACAACAGATTGCAATGTTTTTGGATTGGTGGAATATCCTACCCATCCGAACTTGAACCAAAATTAGGATCTTGCAAAATTAAATTCATAATTATTCAAATGCACATGTAAAGGCATTACAAATTCAATGAGATAATCAAAATCTAAATAAAATCTAGACTTACTACAAATGAAAAAGGGATAACTTGATGAACTCTGAACAATATGGAACAAGCTAGAATATGAAGAATTGGCCATTTGATATTATCACTTTTTTCCCATGTATTTGAGCCAAAACCATAATTAATATGTGTCTACATTCTTAAAAGATTTTTTGGGAAGCATGTAACATTCTAACTTCAAATAGAGCTTTGAAGGTGTTTTTTAGAAACTACTGCACCTCATTCACTTATACAGCATCGATGCATATTGGTATTATAAACACACTAGTGTGGAAAGTTATGATATGCACTAGCAACTAGCCTCCACAAGAACCTTCACAAATTTTTAGTTGTGGAGATTTGCACTTCTATTTTCTTTGTACACTATTTAATCAATGCATTTATGTCAACATACCTCATTGATGTGCTTAATTCTATAAGATGCGTGAGACAAACTGAGAAAAAAAATAGCACATGCATTTATCATCAATGGACCGAAATATCAAGTGAAAAAAAATGAGTTGAATTTCATTTTGTAAAAGCCAAATTATAAAATAAAATCCTAGTCCCTATTCCATTCTTTCACCAAAAGTTAGAGGGGAGACTTGTGCAAGAGAGATTTACCAAGGAAGACTTTGGATTGAACATTTTTTTCTAAAGAGCCAAATTTGGAAGGGATACTCTAGGTCACATACAAATTTGCAGAGTATAAATTTAAGGTATGTAACTTCATTCTATTCATATGAAATTTTCCCTCATTTGATTCAAAAAATTCCATAATTTTATTTGTTTATTCCTATTAGTATTTACAAAACATTTCAAGAAAATAAAATGGATTTAGAGTTATCTTCTTTGTTGCAAAACTTGGTTTTCTTATTGCATATGTTTTGTTTTATGTTGTTGCAAATTGCAGCATTGATGGTTTATTCTCTCTACCATTTTACAATGAGAATTTTTTTTAGGCAATGGATATTTATTGGTTTTGTGTACTTGCATATGGAGCTTTCAATATCTATTGCAATGGGACCACTCATTGCAATAGATCCAAATACATATTGCAATCAGTTTAAAAAAAGGATTCATGGTATATATTGTGCATTGTTAAAAAACAATGCATCAATGTGTTTTTATTAAAAGCACATTGTTTGGTGCAATATTTCAAAAATATTTTTGGCTTTAGTGGTATGGAATATACAAAAAATACACACCTATGTGACATACTATATTAAATGCACCATTTTTTTACCAATATTTGTTTTATAATATACATTTCCAAATTTATTAGTATGCATTGTACAATAACTATGCATCGGTGCTAAACTTTGTATTAAGCACACTTATGCATATTATTGTACACAGCGTCGAACCTGCAAATAGTTTTAGCCCGGAATGCCTAAAACTCTTTACTTAGTTTGTAAAAAATATTTCATAATTTGTGTATTCATTATGCAGGGTTTTTATTGATAGAATATGGCTAACAAAAGATTAGGGAAAAACACTTGTAGTGATGAGGAGGAGGGAAGCACATATAAATAAGAGAACATGACAATTTCTTTTAAATTTTAATATAAAAGTAATATATTTGAATTATTTGTAGGTTTAAATGATGTATATTGGATAATGCATGTCATCCAAAGAAAAAATGTGAAGAAACCCCAAAAGATTGTTCAGAATCTAAGTGAAAAAAAAAACATAAAAGTTTTATGGAAATGTCGTAAGAGGAGGAATTAGGTGGATCAAAAGGTGATCCATATGAAGTTTTTCTTTGTCTTTTTATTGAAAATGTGATTTTTAACAATAATTGCTAACATTTTTCGAACATTAAAATTTTCATTTGTTGAATGTTGTGTAGGGAACGACAATGAGGGAATATAAGGTCATCCTAAGAAGATAAAAATTATGAAGGTTGTAAATGATGATGAATTGGTCTTGAATTCATCTAGAGTGGTGGTGGAATTTAAAGAGAGGGGGGGGTAATTTCATAAAACTATGAGGGATATAGTGGAAAGAGTATAAATGTTCTTTCTATTTACAATACAAAAATCAATCCAATGACTTCAAGAATCGAGTTATACATAAACTACAACAAACATTTCCACAATAATGGTCAATGATGCGTGTGAGACTTGTAATAGTAAAAGCACACATAACAAAAAAGAATCATTTAAAAATTATTATTGCTAAACATGTTTTGTTTTGTAATATCCATTCACAAGTCCAAAAAATTACCGAATTAATATTTTTGCATAAATAATAATTGATTTTTTTATTGTGTTTTTTATTTTTCAGGAATATTGATAAAATTCCAAAGGACGATTGATGTGATATCCAAAACATGCCAATAGGGATGTCAAAAAAAGTGTACAAGGAGATGGTCAAAGAATTAAGCATAATTGCATCAAAGGTGGAATCATCCCAACAACAACATGCATCGAACATATGTATTCATTGATTATTTTTATGTACAAATAGTTTAGTTATTGAATAAAATATTGTTTTTTTATTGTTTTGTTGTTGAAGAAAAGAAAAGAAAAAGGAACCCATTTAGCCCGTAAGATGGGATGACAAGGCATAAAAGGGTTGATTGCAAAGTTGTGAGTACTTAATGTGTTTTGCTTACTTAAGGTTTCATATTTGTTGTGATGTATATATTTGAATTGATTTACAATTATCCATGGATGTTTTCTAACATGTGATAACATACAAAGAAGAGTCACCAAACATTTGATTGACATTTGATTATGTATGGGTTGTGAGTATGTGTGTATTAAGAGTTAATTGAACAAATTGTAAGTGGCTATGTTGTTTTCCATCCCTTTTTTAATAATTAATAGAACAACAAGAAACCTTTAATTATATCTATGCTTTGTCATGGCATATAAAACTTGCAATAAACAAAGTATGGAGTGGAGCCAACAAAATATATATTGAGAGACGACATGGGGAATGGATTCGAAATAATGTATATTGTTTATGAAGCAATCACTACTATGGTACTCTCTTTTTTTCAATTAGAAAAAAAAAAAGATCTTATATTAGGGAATATAAAGTTAACTTTACATGATCAATCCATAAAAGGAAATTGCATCTCTTGTTCAATATCAAAATTATACCTCCCCATAAAAACACTAACTGTAATATAAAAACTGTTCAAAAAACAAAAAAACATCCTTTTATGGTCCTTTTACATAAAACAGAATCATCAATCGAAACAAACCATAATTTATACTATTGTCATCCTTTCAAAATGTTTTGTATGTGCTCCCATCCCTTTTGCATAAAATAAGACACCTTCATCCAGTTGTAATGCTCGCTTAAACAACTGATCAACTTCCTTGCTATAGTCCTTGTAGATATGTTGTACTTTCAAAGTCTGAAACTTTTCACTCAACTGACAAATTCTTATCATCCATAGATGTAAATTAATCATCTACAGTTTACACACTCATGTATATTAAACTATAAATGACGATATACTCATTACGCTCATTTCTATGTTTATAGATGAAACATGAAGAGGTGCAATGTCAAACTGAAGCTAGTCAACAAAACATTCCAACTAACCCAAGTACAATACACCATGCAAGTGATGAAGATATGATGTAAGCAGCTTGATCAACAACAACAATTTGAGTGATGAATGATGATCATCGAAATTGAACGTTATATGTTGTATATTTTGGAATGTTTGTCTAAGAAAATCAAACATGTTTAATGCGGACATATTATCCTCAATGGATGACAACTTGTCACCAATAACTGTAACAATTATTTATTGACATTTTGAATGATGTGGACTTTTATGTTGTCTCATTTTACACAATAGAATGAATTTATTATTCCATTGCATTGTCCACTATCATAAAAAGTTATATTATTGATTAAATATATGGATGATTTACATTCTTACAATGAACGTAGGTGTAATCAGTTGGTATATTTGTTTAAATGATACAACACATTAATGCAATGATTATATCCAAATGCAATAATTAAAATACAAAAATCGATATTATTACAAAAATATTTGATTTTATGATGATTGCTTGACATTTTGTATGAAAAACAAGAGGATGCATTTGCATACCCGTAATGTGAAAAAAATCAGCACTGCAACATTTTTCTTTTCGAAGAAAAAAATGTATTTTTAATGCAAGATAAACAAAATACAATACTGAGGTGCTCTAGGCACAATCCAAAAAAAATCGTCCATAGATATATCACTTCATAATCTCTCACTATAGATCCATAAATAACCACATCCTTCATAATATCAAGTATACTATCTATCAAATAAACTACAACATATCATTGCATTTTATTTATTTGAACTAAGCGATGTGGTTTATACATATTTATACACTAGTGTGAGAAAATTGTAATAAAATCATTTGCACTCTTAACGACACCAAACACATTGCTTCCTTAAACTATGATGTCACTGTTGTCGTTAATGTTATCATTCCCGTTACAAGAACTTATGGTATGCAAGTTGTCATACACACAATGCTTTGTGACATGTACAATATGCACCGGGGATTCATAACATACACAACACACACGAGTGTGTATCATAAACGTAGTGCACCAATGCATATTATCGATATAATTCCCTGGTGCTTTCAATATCTAAAATACTCACCGAGGTGATTAAAATATGTCCTACGCACTAGTGTTTGGTGTTGGTATTTTAAGGCACCAATGTGTATTAGTACATTGCATGCTTGTGCATTGTAAACATAAGTACTACATTGGTCTGTTGTTAAGAACCAAATATCAAGATAGCATAGAAAAACCTCAGAATAAGTACTCAACGCCTTGAAAAAGAGAGAATTTCAGATAATAAGCCTCTTTGAGGGGGAAACCTCCTTATACACCACATAAATTTCCCCAAATACAAGATGATTCCAAATGAAAAGGTCTCATTGGTATATATAGGAGACTAGGAGGTACAATTACAACTAATGGACCCAAGCCAACATAAATAAAATAACATTGCTAATGTAATATGACCCAATTAAGGGGTAATGTAGCACTATTTAGGGCTTAACATGCCCCTCCCCTTCAGACAAGTGTTGTCTGAAACGCTTGAGTAATTCTGGATGCTTCTGTATAAAAGACTCATCTTCCCAAGTGGAATATTCAACATGTAGTTTCCTCAACTTAATGAGATACTCT
>ML831273.1:86923-99643 GCA_009831015.1 Picea engelmannii
AATCAAGAAGGAATATTTAAATGATAAAGTATTGGAGAACCTTCTATTTATGGAAAGTGGTTAACCCTAAAAATAAGGAAAATAGGTTAAGTGACCTAGAAATGGGTTAAGTGACCTAAAAGAAGAAATCATTATTTAAATGACAAAGTAAGGTGACAAAGTCAAGGTGGATTATTTAAATAATAAAGAGAAGAGAAAAAAAATCAAGAAATGATAAAGTAAGAAGAGAAAATCAAGAAGGAATATTTAAATGATAAAATATTGGAGAAATTTCTATTTATGGAAAGTGGTTAACCCTAAAATAAGAAAAATAGGTTAAGTGACCTAGAAATGGGTTAAGTGACCTAGAAATGGGTTAAGTGACCTAAAAATGGGTTAAGTGACCTAGAGGATGAAAGTATAAATAAGATAGCAATGGTCTCTTGTAGATCATCCTTTTTGTGGATCAATTGAGAGCTTCTTGTGAGAATATCTTTTGGAGTATTGATGGAGAGCCTCTTGTGAGAGCTTCTTGAGCATTTTTGGTGTGGAACACTTGAGAATATTGAATATCTATAGGTGACTGAGGTAACAAAGGATATCCAAGCTGAATTTCATAAGGAAGGTGAAGAAAAGAGGGCCAAAATTGAAGGGAGGATAAATTCTTTTCATGATGCTTTCTAAGGTATGTTATTTACAGGTCATCTCACCATTTTCGCTATAACTTTTTTTCTATAATGATTCAAACTGTGGGATTCATATTCCATTGATAAAACATACCCAAGTATTTGTGGTAAAAAATTCATCTTGTGGGTCGTTGTATTTTGGGAGTTACACTTCGTGGAAAATAGGGTTTGTGGCTAGTCCTGAAACTAGTCAAAAACAGGTGTTTTGGGTAAAAACGTCATAACTTCTTCATAACAGATCCAAATTCAGTGAGACCAAATGTTTTGGTTAGGGTAAAATATTTAGTATGTTGTGTAATAGTTTCCGATCAATTCAATGAATATTTTGTGCGGACCACGCTCTACAAGGTCGCTCTCTAGAATAAGCCAAAATTCAGCAAGGTATGCCATTTTTGCTATAACGCCTTTTCTGAGAGGTTCCAAGTAGTGCCACCTGGAGGAATTTCAGAAAACACACTGAAGAAAATTGTGTATCATTTTTATATCTATTCATTACAGATACAAATTTATGATTATTTCAAGTTGGGGTTGTTGACTAATCCAAAACTAGTCATGGTTGAGACAAGCAGTTGATGAGTTGGCACATACATGAGGTGTATAGTTGATGATGTTGGTACATATTGATGAGTATTTGAAAAATGATTGGTATATACTTGGTAGTTGGTTGGATGCACTTGTTTATGGTACAAGTTGATTACAGGTTGTTTGGCACAGGTTGGTGCGTCGTTGATGCACTTGTTTATGTTGACAGATTGATATCTCTTGAGGATTGTTACCTCATCTCAGTTGGTGTTGAGAATGTAAGCTGAGTCTTGCATATAGAGTTGGTGCTCTTGTAGAGTTGTAGTCTATTCAGTTGTTGCTGAAAAACCCCCAGATTGAAGTCCATAATAAAAAGAAAAATTGTACATACATCTTGTGTTGGTTGTGTTCCTTGTGGAGATGATTTGTTGATGATATGTTGCTGATATATGTTGCTAATATGTATTCATGTCTAACTGATTATAAATGACAACAATGAGTAATAAGCAAATGTTGAATGTTAACTAAGGAGTTTTTGTGTAAGAGGGAAGTTTTGGAAAAAAGATCCCCACACTCATTCACCCCCCCTCTAAGTGTGGTAGGTGTGTCCAACAGAGTGCATGGTTTGAGGCATATCTCTGTCACATGTATGAGGTACATTTCTTGGTGATGTTGATTCATATTTAGACATATCTTGGTAATGTTATGGTACATGGTTTATGGAATATCTTTTGGTATTTGGTTGAGCCATATCATGAATGATATGGTACATAGTTGAGGCACACATTTTGGTACATGGTTTTTGCACATGCTTGACGTATATAATTGATGTTTTGGTACATGGTTGAGAAAGATATATTGATGATGGTATGATACACGTTGAGGTACTTCTTGGTGATCTTGGTACATGCTTGGTACATATTTGGCATATGACTAAATGCATGTTTTGGTGATGTTGGGCATATGGTTGAGAGATGTTCTTGGTGATCTTGGCAGATGATCTATTTGAGTGGATCCAGTTTCATTGATGTTGAGTATCAATGATAGAGTGAAACTAATAGGTCGATGATGGTATATCAGTGATAGTATCAGTGTTAGTGACAAGTTGAGTCTACACTTATATTTCAGGGAGGAAGGATGGGGCAAGGAAAGGGGGTCATAGCCTCCTTCGAGTTGGAGCCAGAGAACATAGGGAGTTGGATCTTCCTTCAGGTTGGAGTCTATAAAATAGGGGGTTGGAGACTCTTTCCAGTTGTAGCTAGAGAATTCATGGAGTTTTAGATTCCTTTAGGTTGGAGCCTGTAAATAGTGGGTTGGAGCCTCCTTCCAGTTGGTGCTGGAGAATTTGGAAGTTGGTGCTTCCTATGAATGTAATCTTTGACATATAAGAAAACATTTCATGGTTTTCTCCCATTTGGGTTTCCACATAAAATACTGGTGTACTGTGTATCTGTGTATGTTGTTATGCATTGTTTATGCTTATATGTTTATGATATGTTAAATTCAATAATACGTGAATGGAAACATTAATAAAGTGATTATTAAATGTTCTGATTGAAATTGGGAAAAAGTGCTCAATATTCACTGATTCACTCCCCTCTTAGTATTGATGAATATTCCAACAATTGGTATCCGAGTCGGTTCCTTCAAGAAAACAATCTAACCATTGGAAGGTAGATCATGGAGTGTATGAAAAATGGAACACCAATGTTTTATGGTCAGAATGGTATGAGGTATGAGATATGGTGTAGCATGATGAAAATATTTTTATTGGCACAGGGGTATGATGTTTGGAAATCAGTTGTGTCAGGATACACCACTACAAAGAAATCTTTGAAGACTGCATCCAAGAAGGAATTGAAAAGGAACGACACAATAACAACGGATTTCATTTTGGAAGGATTATGTCATTCGATTAAAGTCAAAGTGGGATAGTGCTCATCAACCAAAGAGCTTTGGCATAAGCTACATAATTCCCACTCAAAGGAATCTCTTCTTGTAATCACAGAGCTAGATAATCAACACAAGGAAGATGTTAATATAGAGGAAGAAGAATTAAGTTCACCAGGTCAGAAAAATCCATAAGAAGAAGAATATGAAGTAGATCTTGAAGCAGAACTAATCAGTGCTTTAGATGAACTAACGAAGGGGTCTCAAAATCCCAACTCCAAAGAAGTTCAACAGATGATTATGAACCTAAAAATCCAAGTAGAAGAAGCCAGAAGGATTGAAGAAACATACAAAAGCCAGCTGGAAGAAAATTAGTGTTTGGAAGCCGAAATAGAATCACTAAGAAAGGAAGCAAAGAAGAGAGAAGAATTTAAGAAAATATTTGAGGACTTAAATAATCTTCAAACAAAATCCAGTCAACATGAAAGAAGACTTGAAGAAGAAATCATCTCCTTGAAAAATCAACTTGATGAAGCAAAGAGAACATAAGAAGCAAAAAATATATAGATGATTAAGAAGGAAGAAGACTGTGAGAAGCTTGAAGAAGAAGTCGTATCATTGAGGGTTGAAGTTGATAGACTCAAAAAGAACATGAATAACTCTCGAGTACTAGAAGATATAGCCGGTTTTGGATGCATTTGTGAGCCCTCATGCAAAGAAGATGAAAATCCCAACAAGAATGTTGAAGAAAAACCAGTTGAAGAGAAGTATTCCAGATTGTCGGAAAGGAAGAATGAAGAAAAGGATAAGAATTATGCAAGGGATCATGGTCATCAATAATCAAAGAGGAATGAACACAGAAGAGATGTATCTTCAAGAAGACCTTCTACATTTAGGCAACAAAGAAGCTTTAATCACGATGAAGGAAACAACAGAATACAAGATCGTGATCAACCGAGGCATGAATTTAGAAGAACTACATCACAGAGAGGATCATTTGCTTCCATGTATCAAAGTTTCTTTTATGGTTAATTTTTTACTTGTAATAACTTTGGACATAAAGTTGTAGACTGTAGAGCTTATGGAAGAAATGTTCAAACAATAAATCCTTATGTGGCTCCATACAATATTGAATGTTACAAATGCCACAACTATGGACACATAATCGTGTTTGTAGAAGCATGATGGATACTTCCATGAAAGAGAACACCAATATCATATACAAGAAGGTTTGGAAAAGAAAGCAAGAACAAGAAGAATAGGTGAATGAAGAATATGTGAATGAAGAACTCCCATGAATCATACTCTCATGATTTGTAGTAATGCGAGATCATGATGAATCTACAGGAAAAGAGGAAGGTGTCAGAATTCAGGAAGATGATGAAGAGGAAGATGTCCGAATTCAAGAAGATGACGAATCCATAGGCGAAGAAGAGGATTACTTTGCATTAGGGAGGATTCCTCCACCTTTCTAAGCCATCGAACTTGGAGACTCCCACTGAATATGAATATTGAAGAAGGGGAGTCTAAGCAACAACTCTTCATATGAGAGAACTATCTTTTGAGCAATCTGAAGTGTTTGGAGATTTTGGAAAGGTAGTTTCAGAGTGGTTTGATGAGAGAAATGCATAATAGCTCGTGATAGATTGGTTGATTGAGGTGTAGTTTTTGGAACACATTCCCATATAGGTATCAATCGACAGTTACAAGGAATATCATTGGCACAATTTTCAGGCAAGGATTCATGATTGTATAGAAGATTCCAATAAAGGATATATAGATTTGAGGTTTTGTTGAAGATAAAGCAGACTACTGAACATATTTGATTCAATTTGAGGAGAAAAAACATGTGGTGATAAGTTGTAGTAGATTTGGAGAAGTTGTCAGAATAATACAATGACAAATGGGTCAACATTATGTGCAGTTGACCGCTGCTTGTTTGACTTTACCTTGTATAGCGACCAATTCTCCAATTACCCTTGCAACTTCTTCCTGCCATGGTCTGAGTCTCTGTTGGAGGATCGTTTGCTGGTCCCTCAGTCTCTCCACTTCTACAAATTCCTGTTGCTGAGCCAAAATGGCTGCCATATGCTCTACTGGTGGTAGTGTAGCCACCTTTTCTAATTTCTCGTGCACTTGTTCTCATGCATCTCTTAGCTTGGCCTCTATGGCCTTTATTTCCGGGTATCCCATAAGATTTTTCCACACCTGCACACTCTCCTCACAAAGTTTTGCACATTCATATTCTACTTTATTAATGTTGGCAACTACTATCATTGCCATCTTCACGCACCTCTGGTGGTTTTCAAGCATGCTCCTCAGTTGTAAATCTTGGATATGATTCTTAAAGCCCTTAATGACATCACCAATCTTCAACAGTTGTTCCTACATAGTGGCTTCTATTACCAAGGGAACTTCTGGTACTTCCTTGTATAATATATGGACAAATTCTTGTGTCTTTTTCACCATGTCTTCAACTTCGTCCTTCTCTTGTAGTGTTTCTATGGCCCTTTCCTCAACCCCCTCTTTATTCTTCAGAACTTCCTCTATTCGACCTTCAATCTCCTTCTTTTGTTGAAGTGCCATATCATATTGTTGTTGTACTTGGGCTATTTTGTCCATTATTCTTTCCAAGTCGCGGTTCACTACGTCTCCTCTATTATTTCTTGCACCAATTCTTCTTGCAAGTCCCGTAATCTTTGTATGGGCATTTTTTATATGACGATATTAAGCTGGCCCAACGTCTTTATTTGCTCTTGTAATTTTCCCACTGGCAACTCTAGTGCATCTTCCTCAATACGTAAGGTTCTACATTCCCTTCTTAGCTGTGTTAGGGTTGGCTGCACGGTTTGTGCTTCTGTCCTTGGTCTTGTGGATGGTCCTCCCCCTGATCTGTGTTCTTGCATGATGCATGTTGTTTCTAGTATCTGTTGAAGTATTTTGAGCTGATCCTGGACCTTTTTCTGTTGTTCTTCCTTCTTATTGGCTTCTTCCTCCCAGATTTCCTCTATGGTATCCCATATCTGGTAACCAATCCTATCCATATCATCATTGGTTAATATATAAAATGGGGTCTACCTCTATGCTTGAACTTTCTTCCGCACCCCTCCTGCCTGTTCTTGGCCCTTATCCTTCCTTTTGAGTCCTACTTCAGGGATTGTAGATTGGCCAAGAAGATCGCCTGCGCCATTTGTTTGATCCCTGCCTCATCCATCATCCTGTTCCTCCTCACTTTTGTCTTAGTCTTATTCCTCTTCCGTTGGCCTTGTTTTTTCTACTGGGCTCTTCCAATATTCCTCCCAGTTAGTGATTATTGAGTTCACGTCTTTTGTTGTCAACTAGTAACTGGTTGGCAACCGTTGCCACGCATGATCCTTTTTGGATTACACATACATATGGTGCATGTCAGATCTGAATCATGCAATATCCTTGTATGCGACTACTGTTTCCTTTGATATGCACGGTGTGTTCTCAACTATAGCAGTAACACGCTCCAAATAGGTATAAAATGTGGCGTTATTGTCATTTTTTCGTCTCTTGATTGTTGTGTTCCACAAGTTGGCATACCTAGTAGCCAAAGGGATATGACCAGAAGTACACATGTGATGGTAATACACGAGCTCTCACCACCCAACTAATGCAACAAGGATGAGCAACCATGCGTAGTGAAATTTAGTTCCCTTCTCTTAGGCCTCCGTGCAATCTTGTAAAAATTGGTTGACTAAAAATGTAGCTCAGTTCATCTAAACTCCTTCCATACATTTCTCTGCTGCTGAAATTACTGTCATTGGCACTTCGTCTTTACGACATTTGTGCAACAATGTGCGGGCCAAAACCTACGTCATAAACCTGACATTCTTGTCGTTGATGCTCTTGACATCCAGACCCCTGTTTCTTTTGAATGCGTCAAATTTTTCTTTCATGGACTTGGAGAGGGCTCGCTCTCCCATTTTATTGAACAATAGTCCTGGGTCTTCTCTTGCTTTGCACAAACTTGTGATATGCACAATCAACGCAGTATCAATCGATACTGGGGGATCGAGATAGAGTGTCCCCCCATGAACACAGTTGAGTAACACCTTTACACATGCATAGATTTTCGTACTTCGTCCGAAATGTGGAATTTTGAACAAGTTCAGTATCCCTACTTTTTCTTATCCCGATGCCTATTCCTGTGGCTCTACCAAAATTGCTTCTGTGCCTAGGGCGATTTTTGTGCATAAATACTGATCGTTGGCCAACTCAAGGAATTTCTGTGATATCATGGTCCATAAACTTCAGTTAGAAATATTCTCGAGCATGTCTTCATCACTATTGACACCAACTGGAACTGGTGTTATCAACAATGGGTACTTTTCATTAACTAGTACATTTAATGGTGTTGCGTCATCCTTCCTCGGTGGTAAGTACTCGCTGTGAAAAACTGTTGGTGGTGCCACAATCGAAGCTTCAAATACCTCCTCGACCTTTGCTACTGCTACTGGTCATTTTAGTTGTTTCTTCACTACGACAAACGACCCTCCAACTTTCATCGCTGCCATTCTACTTGTGTGATGGAATCCTAGACTAGCTCTTTGTGTCTATGCAGGTCGATTTAGCTTGACTTTGGTAGTTCGTCTCTGTTCACTCCCACTTGCATGTAAAAATGATTTAGATTTTAATGACTTTCTACTATTTTTGTGCTTTCATGCCAACTATACCTGTCTCATCCTACCTTAACTTTCTTGTCCAATCTATCGTCATGGTTGGTGACTTGTTAACTGAATGCTCCTTTATTACCGAATCCGTATTATGATTTTCCTCTCGTACCACTGATCTGTTCGTGATTTCCAACAAATTTTTCCATTTAAGACTTATACGAGGCTTTTATGACTTGTCACGGCTGCTACCTAACTATCATTTCCATGCCTTACAGCTTTTAACGGTCTTGTTGTTGCCAAATTATGCATTGGTTCTTTTCTATTTCATTTGTATGCTTTACAATCCATCTCCTTTGTGTCTTGTCTCTTAACTTGGTGCAATGTTATTTTTGTGTGTGATGATCATTCCTTCTGCACAAGTTCTGATACCTTGGTACTTGAGCACCCCCCTTTTTTTTTCCAGCACAACTCAAATTACTGCACAATCTATTGACCTTCTTGATAGAGTTTCAGCCAACTCCCATTCACCATTCCTTCCAATAATTTTCCATTCAAGGTTTCCAACTGCATAACATCTATCTTGGTTAGTTGTTGGATTACGTATGGTCCTAACCAGTGCATTCGAAACTTCCCTGGATGCTGCATATACTTGTTGTCATAGAGTAGTACCAAATCGTCAACTTGAAATTTCTTCTGTTTAATGTGTCGATCATGCCAAGACTTCTCTATGGTTTTCTGAACCTGCTGATGAAATACTACAGCAAACCGATCCTCCTCAAGATGTACTAACTATGCCAACCTCTCCTCTATCGTTCCAGTATCCGAGAGCTCAGTGATTGCTGCAATGTGTAGACTAGGTAGAATGAACTCCATTGGCATCATTTCTTTCTGTTCATAGACCAATCAGGAAGGTGTTTGTTCTGTCAGATTCTTACTTGTAGTTCTATAAGCCCATAATACTACAGGGACTCATAAGTCCTAATTGTCTCTCCCTACATTGCATATCTTTGTCTAAGCATTCTCCAAGATCTTATTAAAAGATTCCACTATGTCATTGGCCCGAGGGTGATATGGTGTACTCTTTTGATGATGAATCTGAAACTCCCCATTCAATGCTGCAATTGTTTTGTTAAGGAAGTGCATACCTTGATCACTAAGTAATATGCGTGGACATCCACACCTCGTGACTACATTCTTGAACAAAAACCGTGCAACGGTCTCTGCAGTACAATCGGTAACCGGTGCTGCTTCTACACACCTTTTCAAGTACTCTGTCATAGTGATGATGTACCTTGCCCCTGTTGTTCTTGCTTGTGGATTGATTGGTCCTACAAAGTCAATGAACCACTTATCAAATGCTTGTAATGTAACCTGTGGATTTAACAACATTTTATCTCTCCTTGATGGTTTTCCCACTCTTTGACATACATCACAGGACTGACAATACTCCTTCACATATTTGTGAAGCGTAGGCCACCAAAGCCCCGCGCATAAAATATTTTGTGTCATTTCTCTTCCTGTGTAATGTCCTCCAACAATTCCATCATGCGCTTCTTCAAGTATAATCATCCTTTCATGTTCTAGTACACAACTTCACAATATTCCATCTGCACCCAACTTATATAAATTCCCTGCAATCAACTAATAATCTGCTGCTTTCACTACCAATTGCTTCTTCTGTGCAATTGCCATTTCGGAGGGAGCCATGCCTGTACTTAGAAACTCCACAATGTCTGAGAAGTAATCATCCACCATCCTTACTACAAATAATTGTGCATTTAAGAAGCTATCATCTAAATTACGTGCATATTCTCCTGTCAATATGCGTGATAGATGATATGGTCCTACATTCAACTTCCCTGGTTTTACTACGACCTCAAAGTCATATTCTTGAAATCATAATATCCATCTGCATATTGTTCCTCCTAATATGGGCTTGTTGACTAAGTACTTTAATGTAGAATGGTCTGTATACATCTTGTGGGACCTTAGTAAGTAGTGCCTGAACTTTTGTAGCGCATAGACCATTGCCAATCCTTCCCATTTTGTAGTTGTATAATTTGTTTACGATATAGACAACTTCCTACTTGCAAAAACGATTGGATGATCTATGTCCCCTTCTCCTAGTTGTGACAACATTATGCCCAATGCTATGGATGATGCATCTACATGTACATGGAACTCCTTGTTCAACTCCAGAAAGATCAAAATTGGTGCAGTTACCAGTTTATGTTTCAAAGTTTCCATCCCCTTTTGGCAATCCTCATTCCATTGAAACTTGTCTTCCTTCTTCAGTAAATTTTACATGGGTGCTGTAATTTGCACATATCCTTTGACAAATTTCCTATAATAACCTGTATGACCCAACGTTTCCCTTAGCTGTCTGACTAATGTCAGAGGTTCCAACTCTAGAATTACTGCAATATTAGTTGGATCGACTAATAGTCCTTGTTTGCATACTACATGTCCTTGTAGAATTCCAAACGACACACACAATATACACTGCTTTAAGTTCAAAGAAATATGACATTGTCTGCACTGATCTAACATGAGTTAAAGAACTTCCATATGTTCCTGTAGTAGACTGAACACCGTCCAATCATCCAAGTAAAATTCCAAGAATTTATGGATGAACTCCTTGAATGTTTCCACTACTACCCTAGAAAATACCGCAGGGGCATTCTTCAATCCAAATGGCATAACTGTATACTGATAACTGCCCCACTCCGTCGCAAAAGTGGTCTTGTGTCTATCCTCCTAAGTGATTCTTATTCGATGGTACCCATAGAATCTATCTGTAAAAGCATAAGTTTCCTAACCTCCTACATTTTCCAGTACTTCATCCATGAATGGCGTTGGAAATGGATGATGTAAGCATGCATCATTTAGTTTCCTTAGATCCATGCATATCCTAATTCCTCGTGTCTTCTTGTCCTACGCCACCATTGGGCTAATCCACTCAGATTCTTCTATTGGTTCAATGATTCCCACATCCAACATCTTGTTTATTTCAACCTTGACCTTCTCCTTGTACCTCAGGTTTAACCTGTAAGGTCATTGTCGTACTGGTTTAGCTCTAGGTTTCAGTAGGATCTTCATCTCACCTAAGTATCCTACTATCCTCTTCATCTCTGAAAATGTTGTTGGGAATAAGTCCTTATATTCCTGCAATAAGTCTGCAACTTTCTCAATTATCTCATCGTTCCAATAATCTCCCATCTGTGCAGACTTGGGATTCTTCGTCGTCCCAATATTCACCTTCTACATCTTTATAGGCTATGTGTATGTGGCATATGCAAGCTCTGGCCATTCTACTGCTCGTTCTCTTTCTGTCTTAGGTATTTGTACATTTCTAGGATCCTCTTCCTCGTACTCTTCCTTCTTTACGTTATAGAATTCCAATAACTTATGGACAATCATGTTGGCTTTATGCACACTGCATACTAGCACTACTTCCATCGTCTCTACCTCTGAGAAGATATTTGTTTGAATCGCCTGTAGTGTTGCATATATAGATGAATATTCATGTTCAAATGTGAATGTGATTTTGAATCTCTGGGCCAATTCTTCCCATCTTGTTGTCTCTCTGTGCATCTCCAATTCTAAATACCAATTCTTCGGGATTGTATCCAAAGTGTGTATGAATCTGTGTGTCCACTCTATTTTTTATACTGAGCGCCATAAATCCCTACATTTTCCCATGTAAACCATCGGGTCACTCTCTCCTGTGTACTTCTGCGCAATTATTTCTTCCTCGGAGCCAAAGTGTATTTGCATTAGTCTACTGCATAGTGACCAGTCTTTCATTCCCTATGTGTGTGCAACCCACCATCTAGCTGGAGTTGCCTTTAAGACGACATCCAATGCCAACAACCTTTGTTGTTTGGGTACCTGTAACTCAAATTATTTTACAAACATGCCTATCTTAGTTAGTCCATATTACCTTGGTGGGTCACATAGGTCCGTTCCAATCTAGCGCAAGGATCATTTTATACATGCACATCATCTAGTTGACACTTCATGCATACTCTACTGCCAAATATTTAGAATGACTTCTAAATCTGATGTGCACGCACTGATAGTTCTCTAAATCAATGCACTATCCATTGTTGGTTCGACATAATCCTCCATACGTGCAGTCAAAATGTATGAGTTGTCAATGTCATTCCCTCTGGCTGGATCTGTGTATCTCTTTCCTTATGATGGGTCCAAGGGTGCAGTAAATTTCATATCCCCAACCTTGAATATAATCTACCTCCTTTTCAAGTTAATGGTTGCTTGGTTATCGAAAGCCCATTTCAGTCTCATCAATGTTGGATATGGTTTACTATCATCTACGATCTCAATAACTTCAAAGTCTTCCACACTGTGCACCCCATCTATATTCATAGGTAATCCTGTCAATCACCCAATCAGGACTATCTTATGTTGATTCATGAGCCTTAACTAAATATGGGACCATACTAGCCCAAGTTCGCCCATCATCTCGCATGTCTACTTAGGTAGCACATTCACATCAGACCCTAAGTCCAAGATAACATTATCCACATCATACTCTCCAATTTGTGCATTGAACCTAAATTCTCTGTTGGTTCTCTTCCTACGCAGTACATGGTTTTCCATTCTTTGTGCGACTGTGGTTTCTCTTCCTCTTGTGTAGGGGTCAATAATGCCATACAATGTACAAAGCGTAGTTCCATATTTCATTAGTTCTACACAATTCCTTGGGAATTCCGTTAGTGTACTTACCTTCGCAATTGGATTCTTTGACACATCACGATCTTCTATACGAGGCAATGATGATGTTGATGCTCCCCCATGTTGTCTAGGTATTTCTTTTCTTGCTCTCTGATATGTCTCTTTTTCTTGCTGTGGATCTAATGTTGGTATAGGCCTTGCTGACTTCCTTACCCACTGCTCAGTATTCTTTCCTTGATTCATCATATCAATCCCTGTTCTAGCTCCTCCATGCGTAACAACTACTACTTTTGGTCCTTCATTGC
>ML831274.1:0-16515 GCA_009831015.1 Picea engelmannii
CTTATTTTCTTACATGTATTTATAATTTGCTGAATCAAAACCCTAGGTGACAAGCACACAAGTAGGTCCTTGTCTCATGTCCCCTAAAAGAGAAATTTTCAGCCATTGAAGAAGGAAGGAAGAGCCTAGCCATAGCTACACTCCCAGTTCTTCTTCTCCCTGAGCTAGCTGTACTTTCCAGAGGTCAAGAAGGAGGAGACGTCCCAGGCGTAGGTTATCTACACCTAGGGCCATCCTTCTTCTAGGGTTTAGTGATAGAGACTTGTTGTAGTAACACTCTCCCTCACTACACTCTCTTGTCTTGATTTATCTTTCATGCTAGTCGTTTTTGCCAAGTTAACCTAAGGAAGAAGGCGAGAGCACGAGGCCTTGCTTTAGCAACACTGGAGTGAGCCTCTCTCCCGTAGGGATCTGATTCTGGGGCCCTGCCATAGCAGCACTTCAGAACTTTTCTTTCTAGTCCTTAGCCGTCCTTCTTCAACCCTTGCGTCCTCTATTAAATTCACTCCATAAGCCCGAAGGCACCGATCTTAGACCTCCAGCGTTGAAGTGAAAGTGATCAAACAAACTCTCAAACTCTTTTCTAAATTGAAACCCTAACTAACTGCTAACCCTAAAGTTGTTGACGTCATACTTGAATATCTCATCTTTATGCAGCAACGTCTTGTTTAAAAAAGCAATTGAATGGTGATTTAGGCATTAATTGATGTTGTGTTGATTTTTTACATTGAATGCCATCTCATTTCAATATCTATTGAGGAAGTGATATTATTTGCATTGCTATATTAACAAACATTGACTTCGTCAATATTTATTGCCATAAGTGCTTATTTTAATATCAGATAGTCTTATGAAGTAGTAACCCATTGAATTATAGCTTGCATATATTGGTTTGTTGTTGCTTTGTTATGGGTAGGTGTTCTTCTTTGGGGCTTCACTTCATTATTGGTTGTTTAGCCGGGACTATCTGTTTTGGTGGTGTCCTGTGAAGGGGGGAACTTTACCTTTGTCCTTTTAACTTTTGCTTCTTCAAAACTCCAGGTTACCGGGGACGTCTCCCCTGGGCCTAACCTCCCTAAAAAGAAAGAACCTCCCCATCGTGGTGACATTGGGTGGGATAGGTTCCTGTTACGCCAGTTTGACCTCCATCTTATAGCCATTTGACCTAGCTACAAACTGTGCAATAACAATGTTCGGCCTTAATGGAAGCATACGTGCAAAGGTTAGGATTCTTATGCCTCAAACCTTGCATGATGCCATCCAGAAGGCCCTCATAGCAGAGGAGGAGCTTATCAGCGGGGGTCAGAGCAGGACTCCAGCGAGACTGACAGAGCAAGTGTCTTCTGGTGCGTAGCAGCATCCGACACCAACCCGACATACGCCCGAATATCGTGGCTTCCAGAGAGGATCCACGTTCACTACACCTCGGCGACCGACGCCTCAGCAGCGAACACCTTATCGGGGACCACAGCATCAACAACAACATTGACTGCAACAACAGTAGTTGAGGCCTGTTCAGCAGAACAGACCAAGATTCCAGGCCAGTGGGCTGTCATCTTCTACTTCGGGTACCAGGAATACTGGACTGAAGAAGGGGTATTGGATGTGTGGGGAGCCACACTACCAGCGCGACTACCCTGTGGAGAGGACTAGAGCATCTGGATCAGTCGGACCCACTACCGTGGGAGATTTGGGCAAGGCCCATCGGATTCATGCAGCGGTGAATAATTGCCAGGCAGAGCACCAGTCGACTGTGCTCGAGACGTCAGGTACCGTCGCTGACCAGATCCTTAGTATTTTGATAAATCCAGGTGCTACCAAGAGTTTCATTTCTGGTGCGGCGCTAAAAAGGATTAAGGTAAAGGCAGTCGAACAAGATGAGTTTAGCTTCGTAGAGATGGCTTCTGGAGCCAAACAGAAGGTTGGAGGAAAGGTTATGGGCTGCATCCTTAACCTGGGAGAGTTTGTCACCAGGGCCAACCTGTACATCACGATCTTAGGATCTTATGACATCGTGATCGGTATGGACTGGTTGGAATCGCATGAGGTGATACTCAACTGTAAGATGAAACGGTTGAGCTTGGTTGATGATGAGGGACAGAGACGCGTGATTGTAGGACGGAACCAGGGAGTTTCCCTAAGGTTCATCTCTTCCTTGTAGCTTCGGAAGAGCATGCGCAAGGGATGTAAGCTTTATGTAATCCTTGCGTTAAACGAGAAGGGAGTAGCGGAAGGTCTAGAACATTGTCCTATGGTGAGAGAGTTTGCAGACGTCTTTCCGGAGGAGTTACCTGGGATGCCGTCGAGAGAGAATTGGAGTTTACTATAGACCTAAAATCAGGGACGAATCCGATAGCTAGAACGCCTTATCGGATGTCGACCCCGGAGTTACAGGAGTTGAGAATGAAACTGAAAGAATTGTTGGACCTGGGACAGATACGTCCAAGTGTGTCACCGTGAGGTGTGCCTATTATTTTCATACGAAAGAAGGATGGGTCATGGAGGCTTTGCATTGACTACCGTCAGTTGAACAAGGCAACGATCAAGAATCAGTATCCGTTGCCAAGGATTGATGATCTGTTCGATCAAATGAAGGGCACGACGGTGTTCTCAAAGATCGACTTGCGATCAGGATACCACCATTTACGGATTAAGGAGGATGACGTCCCTAAGACCGCCTTTAAGGCGAGGTTTGGACATTACGAGTTTACTTTTTTACCGTTTGGACTGACGAACACCCCAGGGGTATTCATGAGTTTGATGAACGGGGTGTTCCAGGAGTACTTGGACAAGTTCGTCCAAGTATTCATTGAAGATATTTTGATTTACTCTCAGACGATTGAGGAGCATGACAAGCACTTTCACTTGGTACTACAATGTTTGCGAGAGCACAAATTGTATGGGAAGTTGTCCAAATGCTCATTTTATCAATCAAGGATTCACTACTTGGGGCATGTCATCTCCGACAAAGGTATCACCGTGGATCCAGCAAAGGTCAAGGCTATTATGGAATGTCCTGCACCGACGAATGTCCCGGAAGTGCGTAGCTTCATGGGTTTACTAGGATACTATCGACGGTTCGTCGAGGGATTTTCGAAGATAGCAAATCCGATCACGGAATTGCAGAAGAAAAACAAGAAGTTTGTTTGGACTGAGAAATGTGCAGAAGCATTTTGGAGGCTCAAGGATCTGTTGACAACAACACCGATACTAAAGGTCCCTGACATGGACGCGGACTTCTTGCTATGCACTGATGCATCCAAGGAAGGCTTAGGCGATGTCTTGATGCAAGATGGACGAGTGATCGCTTACATCTCGAGGAAACTGAGAAGGCATGAGGAGAACTACAGGACGCACGATTTGGAGTTGTTAGCCATCGTATATGCCTTGAAGGTTTGGAGACACTACCTTGTTGGATGAAAATTTGAACTAAAGACTGACCACTATGGACTACAACACATCTTTACGCAAAGCGACCTAAACGCGCGACAACGGCGTTGGTCGGAATTACTTAGCGAGTATGAATTCGAGATTACTTACATAAAAGGAACAGTGAACCGAGTGGCAAATGCATTGAGTCGGAGACCACGCATCTTTTCGGTGTTGCCTCTTCAGACGAATCTACATGATAAGATTCTAACTTTACAGCGTGATGATGATTGGTACAAAGAGGTCGAGGGTTTTATCAGACAAAACACAATGATGGTACCAAAATTTGAAGGATTTACGTTAGACGACGATGTATTATTGAGGTTTAAAAATCAAATTTATGTACCGCCGAACGACAAGTTAAGGATGTTGATCCTAGGCGAGTCTCATAGAGCTGTATACATGGCTCACCCGGGAGTCATGAAGATGAGGGCAGATCTTAAACCCTTATTCTTCTGGAAGGGAATGAAGGAAGACATAGTAAACTATGTGTTCAGATGTCTAGAATGTCAGCATGTAAAGGTTGAACATAGACATCCAGCAGGATCACTACAGCCACATGCTATTCCAGAATCGAAATGGGAGGTTATTTCGATGGATTTTATTGTTGGATTTCCACTGACGACAGGGAGACATGACTTGATTTTCATAGTAGTAGACACTCTGACGAAGAGTGCTCACTTTATTCCTATGCGTACGACGTATCAGGCACATGACATAGCTAGAGTTTTCATCAGTGAGATTGTGAGGCTGCATGGCGTGCCTAAGAGGATTATATCTGATCGAGGATTGGTGTTTACTGGACAATTTTGGACGAGTTTCCCAGAGGCCTTGGGAACCCAGCTTAACTTCAGTACTGCGTATCACCTAGAGACTGACGGACATACCGAACGAACGAACCAGACCTTGGAAGACATGTTGCGCATGTACGTGATGAACCAACAAAAGCGTTGGGAAGAATTCTTGCCACTGGTGGAATTTGCTTATAACAATAGTTACCAAAGCACCATTAAAATGGTGCCTTTTGAGTTTCTTTGCGGGCGACAGTGTCAGATGCCTTTGAGTTGGGATCGGCTTGAGGATAAGGTCCTGGTGGGACCAGAAGCGATCCAAGAAATGGAAGAGAAAATGCAAACAGTAAGACAAAGGATTAAAGAAGCGCAAGATTGACGGAAGAGTTATGCCAATGCGCACCGTGTCGACCGCAGTTATGAGGTTGGCAATCGAGTCTTCTTGCGGGTTAAACCGCATAAGAGCTCGATCAAGTTTGGAAAGGGAGCTAAAATCTCTCCTAGGTTCGTGGGACCTTTTGAGATTGTGGAGAGAAAGGGGCCCGTGGCCTATCGACTAGCCTTGCCATATTCTTTGAGGCGTATGCACGATGTTTTTCACGTATCTATTTTGAGACATTATATTAGTGATGCTACACATGTTATTGACATGAGTTCTTTGCAGGTATCGGATGAGGGGACGCTCAAGCTTGAGCCAATCCGCATCCTGGATCGTCGCGTTCGACAACTACGGCATTGGACAGTAGATCAGGTCAAGGTCCAGTGGGACCATTATAGGCCGCACTCGGCGACCTGGGAGGATGCATATGGTATCAGTTTCCATTTTTGTTTGATAGATAGACTTATGATACTGTGATACACTTTATTTCAGCACTTATACTATGAAACTTCGGGACGAAGTTTAGACCAAGAGGGGGTGTATGTAACATCCCTCTCTTGCACACTGAGCAAACTTATTCTTTAAGGACACTTGCTCACAAGTGATCCGGATTATTATGCTATTGAAACATTGATTTTGATTATGAGGCGTTATGGGTTGATGACATGATTGTTTTACTACATTGACATAGACAGGTGCTATTGATTCGGTTTTACTGAGTGTGCAGGATTTTGGACCTCGAGGATGCATAGGCATCGATGGAACCCCTTGGACTCTGGATTGAGTCGGGGAGTGAACCATTGGGGTTTGATTGTTTTATATGTGATATTAGTGCATATGATTAGATGATATGGTTATGGATATATTGTTGACATGATTCATTGATGATGCAGGCTGACGATAGCTTGCCAACCAGACTCACATGTGGAGTAGAGGGGTCACGCACAACTACCAGAGATGTTGAGGGAGAGGTGTGGATAGCAGCCCTGCCACAACCTACTAGCACTCTTGCCGTGGCTTGAACTGTAGGTTAACATTTACCTAGTTCGAGAGGACCCACGATGCCGTGAGGGCAGATTGCGACAGTTGCTCACGATGATTCTAAGGGGTGCACAATAAGGCGGGGGCCTTATTCCTTAGAGGCCCTTAGTCTCCCATAAGTTCACCTGGCGGAGTATTGACTCCAGGGGTTTTTGATGTCTACCAAGTCATTCAAGAGGCGAGTGGCACCCTTGGAGCACGTGGTGCGTCTTGAAGGGCACGTCGTGCAAGAAAAATGGAAAGAGGCGAGTGTCACCCTTGGAGCATGTAGTGCGTCCTGAAGGGCACGTCGCGCAAGGGAAACAGATGAGGCGAGTGGCACCCTTGGAGCACCTAGTGCATCCTGAAGGGCACGTCGTGTTGTTAATGATAAATGAATGAACCCAGATGGCCTTAGGACTTATAACGTGATAAGAAATTTTTAAAACAAATTCCCTAATAAAATGTCGCCCAACACGAAAATTAAAGTCTAGGTCTAAATTATACTAGTGACAAAATTTTCTCTATCCTTTAAAATATATATATATATATATATATATATATATATTTAAAAATAAAAATAAAATAAATAATTGTTTTATTATATTATGATAATTTAAAGTTTATTAATTAAAAAGGGAAAAGGGAAAAAGTTAATTTCTACACCTGCCAAATTGAGTTCTAAATGAAAAGGGGAAAGAGGGAATTCTAANAAAATAATTAGGAAACTAGGAAAAGAGGGAAACATAAAAAGAAAAGGGAAACACAAGGGAAAAAGAAGAAAGTCAAACTTAGTAAGGTATCTACCATTTAAGAACTTTCTAATTTAAAACTGAACTAGCAAATTAATAATGGGAAAATTCATTAAAACCTATAAGGGAATTTGGGGACACCTAGGAGCAATTCTAGGAGTAACTCTAGGTGGGTGAGGGAAATAAGGGTAAATATTTAATTAAAGAAATTAGTTTTTGGAGGAATGAAGGGGATGGGTGACACATGTACGGGGAGGAATTTTTATGAATTAATTTATTAAACATTAAATAAAATGGGATTTGGGAAAGTAAGGGACTTCAATACTCTATATAATGAAGGGAGGAGAAGGATGAAGGATCTCTTCTATTTTTCATAATGTTACACTGCAAAAATCTATAGTTGACTGACTTAGCTTGTGGGAGTTGGGATACCCAGCTCGGTGAGGAGTGGTAGCTCGGCCTTGCAAGGCGAGTTGGGAGTTAGTTGATTCTCTGGTTAGGGTGCGTGGCCCCTTTAAGGCTCGGGTGGCTAAGGGGGAAGAAGAGTACCCCTAGCATTGGCTGGGAGGTACCGGAGAAGTCTTATCGGTCGGCAAGCGGGAGTTTCACGAAGCGCGCGGGACATCAACTCAGAGCGGGCGATCAGGCAATGATACACCTTCTTATTTTTGCATAGTAGATTGTAGTAGGATTTATGCTTTGGATCTGCATGTTTAATTGAGTAAGTAAATTGATTGTCTTAGCGTTCTAGTTGATGAATGAATTTTTCCACAACCTGTAGCTCGATGATTGATTGACTCCCATGGCCCTCGATTCCTGGCATGTCTTGACCGCCCTGTGGTGTATTGATTTGTGAAGATTGTGGTTGTTTTTGACTTCCGTCCCTAGCTCATCAGTCCTTGCCCGGGCAGTCAGCCAGGAGCCTAATCTACGGTTGTCGCTTCGACGTTAATAGACCTATGGATCTCAATGCCCTGCTTTTCTGTGCGTGGATGATGAGCGAAGGATGTTCCTGTCAGCCGTCTACCTCTGTTATTGTCCTTGGCTGATTGTTTGATTTTGTCATCTAGCAAAGTCCTCTGCGTATGGATTATCTTGCGTCCTTGTTGGTTTTTCTCTGCGCCTTGACTGATAGAATCCCTGCGATCATTTCCATGACTTTCCCATTGGATCCTTGCGTTTCTCTTACTGTTGTCTGTGTTGTATTGGTATTCTGGCAATGTAAAAACGATTTGATTCCATGTCTACATTTTTATATTTGGTATTCTGGCAATGGAAAAACGAATCGATTTCATGTCTGCATTTTTATATTGGGTATTCTGGCAATGGAAAAACAATTAAATTTCTAAGTCTGCGTTTTTATATTTGGTACACTGGAGTTGGATAAACGTTTTGTGTTATTTCTCAGTCTGCGTTGTAATGGTATCCTGAAAATGGAAAATGAATTAAATTCTCTGTCTGCGTTTTACTTTTGGTACCCTGGTAAGAAAAACAAAAACGTTGTTTTCCTGTATGCGTTGGCATTGGCATCCTAGCAGTAGAAAAGGGAAACCTCGGTCTATTCATCCCTCTCTGGTTTGCATCTCATTTTTACCTTTGGGGCGAATTTCCTTTGAAGAAGACTGTGTCTGGCACTTAAGAATTTGTGTTTTTGATTACCTTGTTGCTTGCAAATTCGCCCCTCTGTGGACTGCATTTCGTTTTACTGCTGGGGTGATTTTTTCCCTTGTTGAAGGCTGAGTTAAGCATTAAAAACTTACCGCTATTGGATTCCTGTGAATGCCCACGAATTGCAATTAATTGATGCTTCGTTTTTCCTGTTCTTGCCCATGATTTTGCAATTACTTGATGCTGCATTTTTTTTCCCGTTTACCAACCACGTTTTTCCCTTTAAAAGTTGACTGATATGCGGTTGAATTGCCCATGATTTTTGTCATTTAATTCGTGACCAAGATTGCTGTGGAATGCCCACGTTTTTGTCTTTTAAAAGTTGACTGATATGCGGTTGAATTGAACATGATTTTTGTCATTTAATTCGTGACTGAGATTATTGTGGAATGCCCACGTTTTGTCTTTTAAAAGTTGACTGATATGCTATTTATTTGCCCACGATTTTTGTCATTTAATTCGTGACTGAGATTGCCGTAAACGCCCACAATTTTTCTTTAAAGCGCTTGCCTGAGCTTGCTGAATTTACCCACGATTTTTGCCCTCTTAATAGCCTGGCAATTTTTTGCCAACTGTCATGTCTGCGTGTTGCCTTGTGTTACCAGGCGTTCGGCCTTTAGTTAACTGCAATTCGTTTTTTTTATTGGAATGCATTTCGTTGCTTAATGCTAGCTTGATCACTCCTTTATTAATTACCAGTTGCATTTTCATTTAATGATGGCATAATTTCTTTGCAATTTGCAATTTAAGGCTGGTGCGTGTACCCATTTTTTTAGCTGACTGCTTGCTCCTTTAATAACAACTCTTAGCTGCAAGGTGGAAAGGGATGACGTGTTTTTCAAAACAGTTATTTAGTTTTTTTTGAACGGCTTCTCCCTTAACAGCCTTGGTTGGTACTGAATTCAATTTGATTAGACAACCCTTAAATTAATTTAGGCTAGACTTGTGATTAGTTGGAAATTTGATTAAACTGACTCTTCATTTAGAATAGCCTTCGTTGACTGGACAACATTTAATGGCTTAGTACAACCTTTAATGATTAAACATCCTTGAATTGAACACATCAGTCTTTAATTTGTATTGCAACCTTCCATTGAATAGAGAGCCTCACTTCCTTCTTAGACAGTTCTTAAGTTAATTAAACTTAGACTTGTCAATTCAGTCTTAGTAATGATTAAAGAAGACTTGCCGATTGATTAGTAATTGAGGTTATTTAGATTGAAATTATTGACTAAAATGTAATGAAGGATTGCCGAACTGATTCGTAATTGATGTTATTTTGATGGTAACTTAATGACTAATCTATAATTAGACATGCTAGTTAGATCATAATTATTGTTAATTAGATAGTAATTGTAGTTATGGTTTAGTATTGGTTATTTTAGATTCGTCAATTAGATGGTAACGATGGACAATGGTAATTAGACTTGATAAATTGGTTAAACTTAATGTCATTTGATTGTAAATTAATGGTTAATTAATAATTTAGACATGCAAGTTAGATTTTACTTAATGTTATTTAGATGGAAATTTTTGACGAGTTTAGACTTGATGAGCGATTGGGGTGTTGGCAAAGTCGCGTAACAGTTGCGTTTCTTTCTTTGAGTATCGTTGTCCGGAGTCTTGTTGATCGAATGCTTGGGTGAGGGTGTAGTCTTGTGTCAGACATTTCGGTCTCCTAGCGCGTGGATTGGTCTTAAGTCTTGGTCCTTTTAGATTATGTTTGCACCAGGGTTAATGTCGCACCTCTCATCTGGGGACGACATGGTTCTTGATGAGGGGATCATGGTGCGCCATATTGGTTAGCGGTGAATGATATCTTGGTCGGAGTCGGTGCCTTCCGTGTGAGTGTGGTTGAGCGTCGTATGCTGACTTGGGCGCATGGGTTGAACGCATTCATGCGTTGGTTCGCGCACCTTGAGTTTCTAGTCTTGTTCATCAAGATCAACATGTTGGGAGGGGGATGTTGTCTTTTAGCTTGTAGGCGTGTCTTGTTGGGTCGGGCGGGTAGTCGTTCCTCCTTGTTATTCTATGCATGTTTTGGCCAGTCGCCTTTGTGCCTGTGCATGGTGTCATAGTTGTATGTTGCCTGGGTTGCGTGCTTTTGTTCTTCGTCTGTGGTGTGGTCAAACTATTGTCGTCGTTGCCTTCTTGCCTCTTAACCCTTAAAAAAAAAAAAAATAATAATTTGCACTTCTTCTTCGCTTGTAGTCGTAACGAAGGGGTCGTTACAGTCATCCTTATACACAATTACTAACATGGAGAAGTCTCCAACCCACTTGGTGTGTCCTTAGAGGCACAAGACTAAGTCTAGACCCACTGTCACCTCGATCTGGACCTCTTCCGTCTAGGCTCACTCCTAGGGAAGCCAAGGGGGGTAGACCCTACTTAACTAAGTTAAGTTGATTAAGTGTTCTAGGAGTTAATTTTAAATATTGAGTTAGGGGACCTAACCTAAATGACAATCAACAATGCAAATACAAATCTTTAATGACAAGCAAACCCTTTGATCTACAAGTTATACTAAGACTGGTGCCTAAAAATGGGTTAATGGAGTCAATAAGATTTATACAACAAATTACAATTATACAAAAATGAATGTTGCTACAAGATATTCACAATAAAAGAAATTAATTTTCACTTTTAAATCGAATATGAATACTATCTACAAATTGAAATACAACATGAGATATATAGATATACAATGAATGAACAAGTAAATGATTATACAACCATAAATTAGATAGTGAAACATCTACACAATGGGTTAGATAGTGAAAAGAATAATAGAATTATACAAATATCTCTAAATGAATAAATAATGCTAATAAAAATAGAGGTGCTTTAGTATATGTGAACACCCACAATGAGAAAAAGTGACTCAAAACATTAAATTGATTGGAAATTAGAATCACATGAAAAGTAAATTGCTTGAAATGTGAATTTGCACAACTTGAAGGAATTGAAAATGCTTTGAAACTTGAAGTGCAATGTTGTGAAAGTTGTGTAGGTTAATTTTAATAAGTTTTAAGTCTCTCTTTGATTAGAGGGATTAAAGTGTGATAGATACAAGCCTAGACTATGTGACTACCCCAAATTGTTATTCCCTCAACCAAAAGGAATTGTTGGGTGCTCAATAAGAAGGGAAAACAAGGCCCTTCCTAGCTCCACAGGTCAATCCGGAATGCTTGGGCGCTCAAGCAAGGAGGACACCTAGTGCCATGAATCTGTCCCCGACTTACATCTCCTGTAGCTTCCCAAGTCACCCTTTTTGGTGATTGAAGCAATAATAACTTGGATGCCTAGTTACTAAACTCCAAACCTTTGCCATTTCTTCTCACCTAGGATCCACAAAGTGGCAAGGGGAGAGAATACGGGGGAGAGATGGGGCACAAATATGATTACTTTTGAAATAACTGAAATGATTTGGAAATTTAAATTGCAACCCCACAATAATGGCACAAGTGAAGTACTAGCCTACCGTTTTGACCAAGGTGTTTGTAATAAAAGAATTAAAATTACTTGAAAGAAAAATCAACCACAACAATGGCACAAGTGGAGGACTAGCCTACCGTTTTGGCCAAGTTGGGTATAATGAAAGAAAATTAAAAGACTTGGAAATAAATGAGCAACCCCACAACAGTGGCACAAGTGGAGGACTAGCCTACCATTTTGGCCAAGGTGGGTGTAATAAAGGAAAATGCAAGAAAGTGAATCTAACTTTAAGCTTCATGATTTTGCAAAGATGGCTTAGGCAAATTTCTTTGCAAGGTATAGGCAAATTTTTCTAAATTATTACAATATCAGATTTTTATCTTTTATGAGAGAAGGCAACCCAAGAGACTCTCTTTGGGTTGCTTACAAAGTTTTTATAAGAAGATATATGGAAGGGGATTTGATGTCCAAACTTTAGGATTCCTTTCAAGTTCTTTGGGCGCCCAAAGCAAGTAGCATATCCCCTTGTCTTGGTGATGACCTGCAAAAATCAACAAACTATGTTTGCTAGGAAATGCTACAAAACACCAAGAACTTGTTAACTTATGTTAGGACAATGAAACATAAGTTTAAATGTAAAAATCTGAATATGAAAGTGAAACTTTTAATGTCTATTCTAGATCATAACAATGCTTATAAATGAGATAAAGGAAGGAAACACTATTAGACAAATAATGGAAACTTTGGATGATTGAAATGAGTGAGTTTTCCACTCTAAAACCACTCCTTCAATCCTCTAGTGATCTACAAACAAGCTTGTCTTTGCTACACAAGAAAACAAGGAGGTGAGAGCATCCAAAAATCTTGCAAAATATTTTCCAAACTTTAAAATAAACTACCACAAAACCAATAGCAATACTACTACTAATTATACCCAAGCAAAATACTTTGCTTGAGCCTCCAAGTAAAACTAGTGAAAGAAAAAATGCAATGAATGAAATGTAGTTATATCACCTCACAAGAACATAATAAAATGAAAAAATGAGGAGGAGAGACTCTCTTTTATAGATGAGGAAGAGGAGAGACCCCACTTGGATGAGCTCCAAGTGTCATCCATCCAATGGGGGAGGGTCTCTCTTCAAGGGGGACGCACTTTTAGAGTTAGTGAGCAAATTGAGGGATGAGGGATGAGTGGGGAAATGGGTAAACACATTTCACACTCATCAAAGGTAAATTTAGGGTCAATGGGGGGTAAAACCAAAGTCTTTAGTGCCCTCTTTCATTATTTTTAATTTCTCATGAGTTTATGAGCAAGGGGGGTGCCCCTCTTCTTAGGAAATGGTCATCTTGGGTTGTTGGCTTAGCAAGGGGATATTTTCTAAGTGAAAAATCACTTTCCCAACTTAGGAAAGACATTTGGGATCCTTTTCCCACTCTCTCTCAATATTTTAGTGACTTTTACAAAATTTGGCTATTTTAATTAAGCCAATTACATGTTGATTTTTCACTGACTTGGACTCCTCATGGACAATGGCCTAGAAATTTTTTTCCAAATGAGTTGAGACTTGGTCCAAGGGTGTAAGGTTTCATAAAACATTTGATTTAGTATTCATACCCTTATAAAAAAATCCCCAAGGACCACATTTTTACATTTTACATCAAAAATAATTAAAAATCCATAGCTTGCGGGAATTTTAATTATTTAAAAAATCCTATCAAAACTTAACGGAATACCGCAAGACTCTAAGAAATGTCTAGCATGGTCATTTACAACTCTTCTAGACCATTTTTACCCCTTGGTATCGATCATTAGAATGCCTTTCACCACTTTGGAGAATTATTGTGAGTGAAAAACTTAAGGATAATTAAAATTGCAGTTAAGCAAGGTTAATTATCCGAGGAAAAAAAACACTCGATGAAAGGACTTCCCTAATGATAAATTCCTAGGTAACTTGAAAAAAATTGATTCATTATAGCATATTACAATATTATCCCACACAGGGGAGTGAAAATTTCGATTACATAGAAAAGCGTGACGAGAGAAAAATTTGCCCTGTTGAGAAAAAATCTTCAAAATGGTTGTACCACTAGGTACATATATTCATGGAACATGGAGTTGAACCCTAGTTGAAATAGGTGGTAAACATCTGGCTCAACATGGGGACGTGTGTTCGATTTTTTTTTAAGGAAAGCATATGAGAACTTCAGAATCTACAAAACAAAGTGCTCACCAATATCCAACATAAATACATGTATAAAGTTTAAACATAATAATGAATAAATGAAATTCTATTGACAATAATTACATAAATGAAACTTTGATATGATGAAGAATATAAATAACATAACTATATGTTCAAAATGAAATAATACAAAACTGAAAGAAAAGGATAAGGTTTAGAAATATGTTACGAAAGGGTGTCCCTTTGGACACCAAGTGGTCAAGTTGAAAAATTACTTCAAGGTGGAGTCCTCTTACTAGCATGTCTAAATTTATGTCGTGCAACTGGCTGAGATGAGTTTCTAAAAGACTGATACAATTTATCCTGTTTTCTGATGTTCTCATGTGAATCCCTGTTTATCGCTCTCGGCCACTTGGGATAGTCCTCTTAAAAATAATTTTGATGAAGATGCCTAGGTGCCAAGTGAAAAGATTTTGAATTCAGTTTTTCGCTAAAAGGATTGCCATACATTTGTCTCAAGTATCCTTTGATGCAAGTATATGTTTTATGTATCTTGTGGTGAATAATTGATATGTGTATGCTTTAGTATAAATTTGTTTTATATTGGTTAATGCATTTAAACTCCTAGATTCAAATTTTGTACTTAGACTAGTTTCAATCCTTAGTATATTTGTTAGGGACTACCCCCCTTGGCTTCGCTAGGAGTTGGCCTAGACAGAGGAGTTGAGGATTAGGTGACAGCACCTTAACTCTCACTTTCCCCCAAGGACACACCGAGTGGATTGAAGATTTATTCCACTTCTCCCAAGTGCGTATAAGGCGACAATAGTGACCATTGTACCACTTCCCAATACATAAGTCAACATTTAATATGTAATGTTTCCAAGCCAATTTTTTCGCTGGAAACACTAACTGTTCACTATCTACTGTTGTTTGGATGTGTGTATGAAGGTTTTCTCATAAAATTGTGTATTAGGTTTATATGTTTGATTATCAAAGCATGTAGACATAGATCTGAAGATGCATCATAAAGAAGGACAAGATATAACAAGAGACACCATTTATAGAACCAAATAACACAGATCTGACCTTTATTTAGATAATATAGAGAATTTGGTACAACAGATCTGCAAATAAGGAAGAATATCAAATAAAGCCTCTAGCTGGAATAAGAGCTGCTACAAAATGCTCAAGACTGAAGATATAAGCCTCCCAAGGCTAGATAATAAGCTGAAGTTCGATACAAGATTAACTTCTTTCCTTCCAAGATACAGATCCAAACTCCCCTGGCTAAGCTGCGCCCTCCTAGATGGCTGTAGAAACCCAATAATTCGGCCCTGCTGCTGGAAGTCTCCAAATGCCCTGAAACTAGATGGAATGATAGATCGAGGCAAGACAAACCCCCTCCTGAAGTCTCAGACTGAAAGGTAGAGATCTTCTCCTCTAATAACTGAAACCCCAAACTGAACTGCGCACTCCTGGAAGACTGCAAAGACCCAATAATTTGGCCTTCTTGCTAGGAGCCTCCAAATGCTATGTAACTTGCTGGAAATGTAGATCTGGGCTAGAAAAACCCCCCTGGTGGAGTCTCTGGTTGAATACTGAAGATCTGCTCCTCCAACTAGCTAAACCCCCTTCTGTAGTGTGTCCTCTTGGATGACTGCAGAGACCCAACAATTCGGCCTCACTGCTAGGAGCCTCCAAATGATAAGAAAATTTCTGAGAATGTAGTTCGGGGAAATACAAACCCCTTGTTGAAGTCTCCAGTTGAATGATGAAGATTTGATCCTCCAAACTAACTAAATCTCTTTCTATAGTGCACCCTCCTTCTCTCCAACTCTTTCCAAGCTCCAGTAAATCAAATGACAAGTAAACCTCTCTCTAAATATGTTAGGAATGATGGTTGAGGCCCTACAGAGAAAACACAGATGCCCAATAATCCAAAAACCTCCTCTATCTCCTGGATCGAACCTTTCTTGCTTCAATGGTGCGCCCCCCTTGCTGAAAACCCCCAAGGTTGCGCCCTATTCCTTCCTTCACTGCTTGATGGTACCTGTAGCTGTTGTAGAATGGTGTGGGTGGAGTATTGTATCCCTGAGACCAAGCTTGGATCAAGAGATGTGGGATCTTTCACCACCGAGTTGATCTCTAGGGTTTGTAGTCTCAAAACCCTCAAAACTATTTGTGCTCAAGAGCCCAAATGCAAAATGTAATAATAATCTAGAGTGAATGAGAAGTGCGCCCTTCCTTTCTTTTATACTCTGTTATCCCCGATATCTAGGGATAACTAGGAGATCATGTCTCGAGGCCCACATGGTCCTAGACATGGCGTACCGAGAGCGGATTGACTTGAGCATGGCCTTGGAGGGCCCATCTTTCTTCTTCTCAGCCAGCTTTGTCCTGTCAGCAGTACCAGCTTCCATCACTACCGGCCTGGGCTTGCATCAGAGAGGGCGCTTGCTCTATGAGGTAATTGGTACGAGGTATCATGGTATGTGTCGTATTTGATCGTTATAACCTTCTTATATATGCATTAGGTTCCTTTCATTTCGGATGACTGCTTGGATCTTACACTAATCCACTTGACCATTGTTGGGGTGATTGATGGGGCAACTTAGCAAGCCGGTATTCATGGGTTTTGGTTAGCCACCAAGGGGGATTTGCAGAGCCATCATCCGCTCCCACCATTTTATCACTTTTTCATCTTATACCCCACTCATCCATCCCACTCCCCTAGTCTGGCCATTAGGATGACCTTCCAGGGTACATCTTGTCTTGTGGGAAGAAGGGGCTAAAGGCCCAGGGGGTAAAAGCAGTTGGTAAAAGATAAAAGCCATAGGAAAAGAAAACCTAGAGAT